>CAUYRH010087919.1:0-48900 GCA_963574655.1 Perodicticus potto
TGGCGGGCGCCTGTAGTCCCAGCTACTTGGGAGGCGGAGGCAAGAGACTCACTTGAGCCCAGGAATTGGAGGTTGCTGTGAGCTGTGATGCCACAGCACTCTATCCAGGGTGACAGCTTGAGGCTCTGTCTCAAAAAAAAAGAAAGAAAGAAAGCTTGGTGTGAAACCTCCACTGCTCTCCATCGTGACAACCACACCCTTCTTCTCTTGGGTCAGATCACTTCATACTCTCAAAACTCCCCAGCGGCCCTCATCTCCTTCAGTGTACGATCCCAAGACCTTACTCAGCTCCCCGTATACCCACCCACGTCCTCTTTAACCTTCAGGGCTTCCGGCCCATCCTCTCTCCTACCCCCGTTATCCCACCGCAGCACCTCTGTGTTCCCAGATCCAGGAGTCCGTCCACCTGTCACCCAAACCATTCAATGGAAAAGCAGATGAGAGTTGAACACATTCACTTTTTAGGGGGGAGGACAGAGTCTCAAGCTCACCCTGGGTAGAGTGCTGTGGCGTCACAGCTCACAGCAACCTTAAACTCTTGGCCTTAAGCGATTCTCTTGCCTCAGACTCCCAAGTAGCTGGGACTTACAAGGCGCCCGCCACAATGCCCAGCTATTTTTGTTGTTGTTGCAGTTGTTGTTTCTTTAGCTGACGTGGGCCAGGTTCAAACCCACCAGCCTCCATGTATGTGGCTGGCGCCCTAACCACTGAGCCCATATTCACTTTTATTTACAGAAAATCCAGCCATTCTGGAGAACAGCGAGGATATCTCCTCAAAGAACTGTTTTCCCCCTATTTCCCTGTTCCTTTTTATTCTCACAGTAAAAGTAAGTATCAGCAATATTATTACTATCATTATACACCTCCAACAGATTCCTCCTCATAGGATACAAAGTTACATGAATCTTCCTGTCTTAAAGTGGTTATAACTTCAAAGCATTTTCACTCTAGACTAAATTTATAGTTGGTCAACACTTCACTGGGTGCAGAGTGCCCCAGATCCTTGACCTGTATCAGGGAGTCCAAGTCCCCAACTTACCTATGATGATAGACCTTGGAAGGGAATAAACAATCTCCAGGTGTCCCACCTCGGCTCATCCGGACCTGTTAGGGCGCCGTGCAGGAAATGGCTGCTCCAGTTAACAGTGGCTGGTGACATTTGCAGTGACTGTGCCTTTGCCCAGAACGCTTTCCCCAGGTGCTGGTGCTGGGTCTGTTTGGATGTCCCCTGGTCACCCGGTTCCCAGTGTCAAGAATGAGTATTGCGGCTCAGTGCATGTGGCTCAACGGGCTAAGGTGCCAGCCACGTACACCTGAGCTGGCGGGTTCGAATCCAGCCCGGGCCAGCCAAACAACAATGGTGGCTGCAACCTAAAAATGGCCGGGCGTTGTGGTGGGAGCCTGTAGTCCCAGCTACTTGGGAGGCAGAGGCAGGAGACTCGCTTGAGCCCAGGAATTGGAGGTTGCTGTGAGCTGCGATGCCACAGCACTCTATCCAGGGTGACAGCTTGAGGCTCTGTCTCAAAAAAAAAAACAATGAGTATTGGTGCTGAGTTAAGCTGAGGATGGAATGATCACACACTCATTTACTGGGAAGCCAAAGTACGTCTCAGAGGGAGAGATAGGTCATTCTCTGAGAGTGGATAAAGACCCCAAAGTCTGAGCACACTCTGTCTCATGAGTTTGTCCCGCCTTTCTCCCGGCAGGACTGGTTGTCATTTCCTGCCTTTGGGGTGATTGACAGGTTGGGGTTACAACAAATTACATAACAGATTACATAACAGGTTAGGTTCTGTAACAATTTCCTTACTACACATGCAACCTTCTAGACTCCTTCATGAAAACTCTGCCCAGGCTATGCTAATGACATGGTAATGAGCCCCGGGTCAGTTAAAGGTCACTAGGAGCTGCTTCCTGGGTATGCTCCCTCTAGGGAACAGATCCTTGACAAATTTGGTTCCTAGCTACAGTCCAGTTCCTGCTCTCTGCCCTTAGCCACTTCCTCACCTCCTGTTCACCCTCTGTCAGACATGACTCCAGCATAGCTTGTTTCTACTCTTTGCTTAAATGCCACCTTATCAATGATGACTTAGCTTTCTTTCCCCTTAATCAATTAAAATTTTTCTGAATGGTACACATCACCACATAACACAATATTTAAATAGTTATTTGTTGGCTGGGCGTGATGACTCACAGCTGTAATCCCAGCACTGTGGGAGACCAAGGCAGGTGGATTGCTTGAGCTCAGGAATGTGAGACCAGCCTGAGCTAGAGCAAGACCCTATCTCTACTAAAAGTAGAAAAACTAGCCAGGCATTGTGGTGGGCAGCTATAGTCCTAGCTACTCAGGAGGCTGAGGCAAGAGGATCGCTCAAGCCCAAGAGTTTGAGGTTTGAGCTGTGACGCCACGGCACTCCACCCAGGGCAACAGAGTGAGACTCTGTCTCAAAAATAAATAAATAAATGCTATTAAAAAAAAAATAAAGTTATTTGTTTACATAAGTGGTTTTCTTTTATGTTACAAAAGACTTTTTTTCTACAGAAGTGGTTTTCAACTAGACAATTCTGCCCATGCTTGGGGGACAGGGGACAATGTCAGGGACAATTTTGGTTGTCAGATATGGTTGGGGGTGGTCCTTGCTACTGGTTTCTGATGGATAGAGGCTGGACAGGCTGCTAAACAGCCTGTGATGCCCAGGACAGCCCCCAAACAGAGAGTTGTTCCACCTAAAATGTCAACAGTGTTAATTCTGAGAATCATGGTTTACATGACGTCAGGGACAGTGCCCACCACGCATCAGATGAGCAGGAAGTATTTGTTGCATAAGTGAAGGAGTGAGGAGTGAGTGAATTAATGAATAAATGAGTAAATGAACAGTGGCGCAGTCTGAGAGCTCACAAAAGATGCTTCTCATCTCACCCCTCGTCTCCTTGTCCCATCTCCTCCCAACCTTCAGATCTCAACTCATGTGAACCGTCTTCGTTTCTCCCCCGTACAAACACGCACGCACACCAGTGAGGGCCTCCTGGACGCGCCTCCCGACAGCACCTCTGTGTTCCCCAGTAGCACCAATCTGGAAGGTGATAATTATTTGTTGACTGTCTGCTCCATTCTGCCTTCCCCACTCAACTATAAATTCCACTACAAGGGAGCCGTGTCTGCCCGTTCACCAATTAATCCCTGAAGTGCCTGACAGAGTAAACCACTCCCTGTATTTGTTGAATAAATAAAGATAATTTAAGGAAAAGCGTTTTGAAATTTGGCAATAAACATATCTGTTGACCAAATGAATTTGTGGAAAAATTATTTATTGAAATATTAATTTGTCTTGCTCATCCTCTGAGAGCAGCTTGGGCCTCGGTGTTTCTTTTCCCCAGGAAGAAATGACTAGGTCTTTGTTACCACATAGAAAATGCTAGAAGCAAAAGATCTGATTGTTCAGAAAAAGAAGACTTCCAAAGGTTGGAGCGGAGCAAGATCAGCGGCCCAGCTCTAGAGAACAAAGGGATGGGGGTGCTGCAGTGATGCCCCAGCCCTGCCAGAGAGGCCTGGCCATCTACTAGAGGTACAGATATGGAAACCTGTAACTCCCTGTGGCTGGACAAAAGGTGCCATGACTTGGCCACCTTAGCAAAGCCACCCTGTGCTCAAGCTTGGATGGTGTAAAAGGAGCAGAGACATGTTAGACAGTGAATGCCTCAGTTTGGATCACAACGCAATCCAAACTGGAGCCCCACTTCCCCAGTTTTCCAGAGCCCTGGAGCTTTGCTTACCTCTAGAGAGAGGAAGGAATGCTCCTTAAATAGGAAGGAGCAGAAATAGCCCTATCTCAGATTGGCTCAATCCAATAGAAATATACTGCAAGCCACATATGTGTAAGGCTAAATTTTCTAGTAAATAAATAAAAAGAAATAGGTGAAATTAAATTGAATAATATATTTCATTAACCCGATGTAGACAAAGTAATATTTCAACACGACATCAACATAAATAATTATTAATTATTTTACTTGTTTTATTCTGACTCTTCAAAATCTGGTGCGTATACACGTATAGCACATCTCTGCTGGGACCAACCATATTTCAAGCACTCAGCAGCCACTTATGGCTGGAGACTATTGTGTTAGACACCTCAGTTCTACAGGATTAGGACTGCTATGGTTTGAATGTCTTTCAAAATCTCATATTGAAATTTAATTGCCATTGTAATACTATTAGGAGGTAGGATCTTCAAGAGGTGGTTAGATCTCTTTTGTTCTGTTTTGTTTTTTTGAGTTAGACTCTCACTCTGTCACCTGGGCTGGAGTGCAGTGTCACCATCATAGCTCACTACAGCCTCAAACTCCTGGGTTCAAGAGATCCTCTTGTCTCAGCCTCCCAAGTAGCTGGGACTACAGATGCACACCACCACGCCCAGCTCATCTTTTGTTGTATTTTGTAGAGACAGGGGGTCGATGTTGCTCAGGCTTGTCTTGAACTCTTGGTCTCAAGTGATCTTCTCACCTTGGCCTCCCAAAGTGCTGGGATTACAGGTGTGAGCTATAGTTGTAATTAGACTTCCTGAGAGGATTAATGCTGTTAACTTGGGAGTGTGTCCATCTTCCTTTGCTCTCTCTGGCCCTCTCTTTGCCCCTTCAACACGTGATGCCTTCCGCCAGGTTATGACAGCCAAGGAAGCCGTTGCCAGATGCTAGCACCTTGATCTTGGACTTCGCAGCCTTTGGAACTGTGAGCCAACAAGTTTCTTTTTTTGGTAAATTACTCAGGCTCAGGTATTCTATTGTAGCACCCCAAAACAGATGAAGAACCCGGCGTGTAACATACTTTGGGGTCTTTCGTGATGGTCTAACATTCCTTCTGCTCCTTCTTCTAAGTGCCCACGTTTCTTTGGGGGAGTTACTCTCTCTACAGCGAAATTCCACGTAATCATGTTCTGGTCAGTAATGGACCACATTTTTTTGGTCTTTTTTTTTTTTTTACAAACCCTGTGTCAAGGACTGAGTTTCAACAGATCACCACAGCAAGGGAGCCGCTCTGCTAGTATTTTTATCGCACCTTTTCTATATTTACATATATTTAGATACACAAACACCATTCTGCAACAGCTGCCTACAGTATTCAGTACGTAAGATGCTGTACGGGTGTGTAGCCTACAAGCAATAAGCTCGACCATACAGTCTAGGTGTGCAGGAGGCTCTGACGTCCGGTTCGTGTGAGCGTGCTATGAAATGTTCACACAATGACAAAATCGCCTAAAAATACCTTTCTCATAACACAAGCCCATCGTTAATCAATGTACCAGCTGTCGCTTGATGCTCATTATAGGGTGAACTGTGTCTCCTCCCCCCCAAAAAAGATATTGTCACAGTCCTAACCCCTGGTATTTATGCATGTGATCTTATTTGGAAAGAGTCTTTGCAGATGTAATCGAGTTAAGATGTAATCATCAGGATGAGCCCTAAGGAATGTGACTGGTCTCCGAATGAAAAGGGGAAATGTGGCCACAGACACAGATGTGCACAAAGGGAAGATTTCACAGTGAGACACAGGGAGAAGATGGTCATTTCTAACACCAAGGAACGCCTGAGGCCACAGACTCAAGGAGAAAGGCGGGAGCTGGGACCTGCTGACACCCGCACTTTGGGCTTTGGGCCTCCCGCGAGACGGTAGATTCTTGCAGTTCCAAACCACGCAGTTTATGTGGTGCTTTGTTACAACAGCAAACATACACAGCATTGTAAATTACCCCCAATAACAAACACCTGTTAGAGCACAGTTGCTGCAGCTCAGGAATCCAGGCGTGGCTTAGCGGGGTGCCGCTGGCATGGGCTGCAGTCAAGGATGTCTCCGGGGCTAAGGTCATGTCGGGGTTCAGCTGGGGCAAAATCTCAACACAGGCAAAATTAGCCATTGTGGGGGGATTGGGTTCCTCCTCAGCTGTTGGCTGAAAGCTTCCTCCACTTCCTTGCCACGTGGGATTCTCCTCAGGGGGCCTCCCAGGCAGCAGCTGCTTCCTCCCAGCAAGTAACCAGCCAGCACGAGCTGCAACAAGACAGAAGCCAAGGGAGATTGGGGTGGAGGGAGGGTAATAGGTGGGGCCACACCTATGGTGCATCTTAGAAGGGTAGAGGCAAAACTTACTAAATGCAGAATAGAAATATCTTCATACAATAACTAAGAAAATGCCATGAAGGCTATGTTAAACAGTTTTATGAAAACATTTCAGATTGTATATGAAACCAGCACATTGTACCCTTGATTGCACTAATGTACGCAGCTATGACTTAATTAAAAAAAAAAAAAAAAGACAGAAGGCAAGTTGTTCTGTAAGCCTGTCATGGAAGTATTATCCCCTCATTCTATTCACCTGTGCCTCATTCTATTCCTTCATAGCCAGGCAACATGTCCAAGTCACACTCCCAGGATCACGTGAGGGCATCGTGTGATCAGGAGGTGGGGTCAGTGGGACCATCCTAAGGCTCAGTCACACTCTCCCAGGCTGTGTCAAGGGGTGGGCAGGTGAGCGACGCCTGTGACATGCCTTCCATCCAGGAGACTCTCAGTTCACGCCTACCACCTGGAACCCCAGGGCAGCCCCGCTTCCTGCATTCCACAGGCCCAGTCCTTCAGCCTATAGTTCGTCAACAAGCCGGTACCATTTCAAAATTGAGAAAGTCAATTTTTTTTCCTGCATCCATCAAACTCTAACTGATAAAGGATTGCAAAAATGTGCCTAATTTAGAAAAATAATGAATTCTGAAACCTTGAATCCTAGTTTTTGTCAACCAAATGCCCGCCTGCTCCAATTAGATGGATAGATGGGCAGATGTAAATCTCTTTCTGAGGTGCCCACCAGTCCTGATTCCTTTCATCTTCCCAAGGACTTTTAACATGAAGGTCATGGTAACATCAAGCTTCCTATTTTAGTTACATTTTTATCTACTTATAGCAGAGCAAAAACAGTGAGTGTGTTCCTGTCCTGGTTTTCTCACATTTATTTGCTTTGTTAGATATTCCAAAATTAACCAAAGGCTGCTAGGGGACATGAGTAAATATTTGGTCATAAAGTATCTTCAGAGAACAATTTTCTGAGTTAACCACACCCGATAAAATCCTCTTGCATCACTGAAAGTCTTGTCTAGCTGACAGGCAGTGAAATCGTTTTATTGAAAAGACTCATGATGTAGTGAACAAAAGCTTAGGAAATAAACTCTAATCCCCAAAGGAACACTCGATACAACTCTGCTCACGCTAAAATATTCAATTTATGGCCCATATTGGATCCTATGTCTATAATTTACTGCCCTAACTGCAAAGGAGGTTTTTTTAATACTAACCAATTTCAATATATTTTACTATTTTCCTTGCCTCTGCTAAAGCAGAAATAACAAATTTTGCTGAAGGATTAGGAAATAAACGCAATAGAGATTTTCAAAATAACAATCACTTAGTTTTCATCAGACTTTAACTGGGTGTGTAGGACTTTGCTGGGTGCCCTGAGTATTCCTATTTTCTTTCTTCTTCTTTCTTTTTTGAGATAGAGCCTCAAGCTGTCGCCCTGGGTAGAGTACCATGGCATCAAAACTCATAAAAACCTCTAACTCCTGGGTTCAAGCCATTCTCCTGCCTCTGTTGCCCAAGTAGCTGGGACTACAGGCGCCTGTCACAACGCTTAGCTATTTTTTGGTTGCAGCCATCATTGTTGTTTGGTGGGCCAGGGCTGGATTTGAATCCACCAGCTCAGGTGTATGTGGCTGGCGTCTTAGCCATTTGAGCCACAGGTGCCGAGCCAGCATATTCCTATTTTTAACTAGCTTCTTGGGTAGCTCTGGTATGTGCCAAAGCACCATAGCTCTCAGGAAAACAAGAAACCAGGTGTGGTGGCTCAGGCCTGTAATCCCATTACTTGGAGATGCTGAGGCAGAGGAATCACTTGTGCCCAGGAGTTTGAGACGAGCCTGGGCAACATAATGAGACCCCATCTCTACAAAAAATTTAAAAATTAGCCTGGTGTGTGGCTCGGCACCTGTGGCTCAAGCGGCTAAGGCGCCAGCCACATACACCTGAGCTGGTGGGTTCGAATCCAGTCCTGGCCCACCAAACAATGACAGCTGCAACCAAAAAATAGCTAAGCGTTGTGGTGGGCACCTGTAGCCCCAGCTACTTGGGCAACAGAGGCAGGAGAATGGCTTGAGCTGAGGAGTTAAAGGTTGTCATGAGTTGTGATGCCACGGTCCTCTACCCAGGGCGATAGCTTGAGACTCTGTCTCAAAAAAAAAAAAAAAAAATTAGCCTGATGTGGTGGCACAGCTACATAGGAGGCTGAGGCAGGAGGATCAATTGAGCACAGGAGTTTGTGGTTGCTTTGAGCTATGATGACGCTACTGCAATCCAGGCCAAGTAACAGGCTAAGACCCTGTCTAAAAAAAAAAAAAAAAAAAGGAAAGGAAAAGAAAGGAAGAAAGAAAAAAAAAGAAATAACAATGTGTTCATTCCATAAACATTTACAGGTCTCCTACCAGGTGCCAAGAGTCATTCTAGGTGCTGGGGACACAATAGGAATCAAACTAGACCACAAAGTCCCTCTGTTTAAGGAGCTGTCTTTCCAGAGAGGAGAGATAAAATACGCACATAATAAATAAGTAAAATATACACCATAGAGAATCTTCAGGGGTAGGAAAGTCCCCTCTAAGAAAGTGACAATTGGACAAAGATCTGAAGGAACAAAAGCGAGAGAGCCATTCACAGCCCAGGAAGAAGAGTAACCGGGGGTGGTGTGACGTGCTCTGGCTCCTAGTTGTAAAGGCCGCCTCTCACTGTTGGACTGAGAGTTACTCAGCGGAGGGCCTGAGATCAAGGGGGGTTATGTAGACGGCTCTTGCAACCAATCTAGTGCCTGTGAAATGTTGGGGGGAGGGGACCAGGGTGAGAACTGAGGGCTGTAGAAAGACGTGATTGGATTGGAGATACATTTTAAAGTTAGAACAATGGGAATTGCTCTCGGGTTGGGTTTTTGCGGTGAGACAGGCTCTGAGGACGACTTCAAGGTTTCCCCCTGAGTAACAAGAAAGGTGACATGACCATCTCCTAAACAGAGGAGACAGAGAGAAGATTGTTTGCAAAATGAGGATTGATTCGTTCAGCTTTGGACACGTCTTGTTGGAGATGCTGTATTAATTATTGCTTCATAATAACTTTCCCCAAAACTTAGTAGCTCAAAACGACAAATATTTATTATGTCACAGTGCCCGCGAGTGGGGAAATTAAGAACAGCTTAGCTGAGGGGTTCTGGCTGAGGGTCTCTCTTCAGTTGAAGTTAAGATGCCCGTCAGTTGGTGGCGCCTGTCGCTCAGTCAGCAGGGCACCGGCCACCTACACTAGAGCTGGCGGGTTCAAACCCGGCCCAGGCCTGCTAAACAACAATGACAACTGCAACAAAAAAATAGCTGGGCGTTGTGGCGGGCGCCTGTAGTTCCAGCTACTTGGGAGGCTGAGGCAAGAGAATTGCTTAAGCCCAAGAGTTTGAGGTTGCTGTGAGCTGTGATAGCACAGCACTCTACTGAGGGTGACATAGTGAGACTGTCTCAAAAAAAAAAAAAAATGCTTGTCAGCTGGGGCTGCAGTCTTCTGAAGGCTTGACTGGAGCTGAGAGATCCACTTTCAAGAAGCTTCCCCAGCGTGGCTCTTGGCAGAAGACTTCAGTTTCTTGCTCAGTGCTAACAAGAGGCCTCACTACCTGGATCTTTGCATGGGGCTTTCTGAGCATCCGTCCATCATGGCAGCCTGCTTCCCCCAGAGTGAGCCTTCCACGAGGAAAACGGAAAAGACACAACACCCTTAAAAATCTAGTTCCAGAGGCTCGGTGCCTGTGGCTCAACGGGCTAAGGCGCCAGCCACATACACCTGAGCCAGCGGGTTCAAATCCAGCCCAGGCCCACCAAACATCAATGATGGCTGCAACCAAAAAATGGCCAGGCGTTGTGGCGGGCGCCTGTAGTCCCAGCTACTTGGGAGGCGGAGGCAAGAGACTCGCTTGAGCCCAGGAATTGGAGGTTGCTGTGAGCTGTGATGCCACAGCACTCTAACCAGGGTGACAGCTTGAGGCTCTGTCTCAAAAAAAAAAAAAAAATCTAGTCCCAGAAATCATGTGCTGCCATTCCCATAACATTCTCTTGGTTAGAAACACGGCCCTAATTCAACCCACACTCAAGAAGAAAGAAATTAAACTCTACTCCCTGACGGAAGTTGCTGTAAAGAATCTGTGACCTTTAAAAAAAAAATCACAGATGCCTACTAGACACTCAAGTGGAGATATGGAATAAGCACTTGAATAGACAAAGCTGGAGCTCCATGCAGAGGTCCGGAATGTAGATATAATCCAGGAGTCAATGGTACATGGTTATTATTATTATGTTCTTATAGGGTTATGAGTGCAAGCTTTGGTGTTAGACCTGAGTTCAAATTCCAGATATGCTCAGCAGCTGTGCTACCTTACTCAGCACATCCAACTCTCTAGCAGCACCTCTCTCCTTTTTCATAAAATGGAATAATATTCTAGACCCTAAAGAGGCCAAATAAAGAAAGAAAGAAAGAAATTCAATGAAATGCTACCACTATTTACTCCTATCTCCCTGGAGCTTTGGTCTACCCAAAAGCCTGAGAGAGGGCTAAGCTGGTTCCCCAAAGAACATATACATTGTGATACCAAAATTAGGAAGAATGAAACTAAACAAGCAAAACCAGCAAGGGGCCCTACAGACTTTAAGTAGAGTGGTGCCAACTGATCCCTTTAAAGTATATTTGCACGTTGCTTTGTAAAACCCTTTTCTGTGTCCTCAGTACCTTTTAAATGATTGGTCTGAGTGGATTTTTGCAGTTTAAAATGAAAGAGAGGCAGAGTTTCAGGGAGGCAGGGTGGAAAAAGACTTAGCCTACTCAGAAACCAGAGATCTGGAGAAAGAAACCAGCCCTAAATTCCCCAAACCCCGGAAGGAATTAGCAAAGTCTTCAGGACAGCTTTGAAATTGCATCGGATTGGGGAATGGGGACTTGAAGGCTAGGGGCAGGGATTCTCTGGCTGTCGTCCACTCTGTAATTGTAAGATTGAACAACCTATCTCCAACTACTTTGTAAACTATCCCACCACCACTACTACGAATGGACATTAAGAAAATTCACCTAAGTCCAACCCCCCCCCCCAGATTAGAATCCTTGTCATCAGGACGTCTGAACTATAAAACGTGGATCTCACATGGGAAGCGGAGAAGAAAAACGAAGAGAGAAAGGACTCCAAGAAAGCAAAGTAGCTGGTGTCTTATGAGACGGACGAATTCAAATTTTAGAAAAGTTTAAGATCACGAAATTTATAGACACAGAGCTATTTGGAAGGAGGTTTTTTCTTTTGTTTACAATAACTTTGTGAGTATATTTTAATGAAACGCTCCCAACTTATGAAACATATTTGAGAATAATTCAGCAAACACCTACGTTTCTACCCTCTCATTTTAAAAAAAGAAAAAGACAAAGCTTTGTACAGTTAACCAACCCTGTAGAACAAAGGGTGTCCAACCTGTGACCCGCAGGCAGCATGTTAATTTTGTGAGGACTTTTTTTGCTTATCTGTGGTGCTGGTGTCATGAAAAGCCTACACGTGGACTTTTTCCTTTTTGGCTCATCACCTTTCTTTACTGTTTGTGTATTTAATACGTGGCCCAAGGTATCTCTTCTTCTTCCCATGTGCAGTAGAGGAAAATAAAAGGTTAAGACTCTCCGGGAGTGATTTGAGTCTTGAAGCCAAGGGCATGCATGACTGTGATAAATATTTTAAAAAAGAAAACATATTATTAAAAACTAAAACTAACAGCTGACAGAGCATTAGAAGGAATTTTAACAACAAAATTACAGCAGCAATAGCTGATGTACTCAGAACGGAGTATGTTTTTAAGCAGCTGTTTCTCTCTAATGAGTAAGTAATTATATCCAATTTGTTTAAAAAAAAAAAAAATAGGACCCCGCCCCAGGAGCCTCTTTCCTTCTCTGATCGTATTTCCCTTGTTCTCACCTGAGATAACCACTATCCTGAGTTGGGTGGGTTTCGTCCTCACATTCAGCTGTGTATGTATGCATGTGTGTGTACATATTTTGTGTGTGTGTGTGTACATATTTTTTTTTTTTGAGGCAGTCTCCCTCTGTTGCCCAGTCTAGTGTGCTGTGGGGTCAGCCTAGTTCACAGCAACCTCAAACTCCTGGCCTCAAGTGATCCCTCTCCCGCAGCCTCTCCACGTAGCTGAAACCATAGGCACCCACCCCAACACCTGGCTAATTGCCCATTTTTAGTAGAGACGGGGTATCATTTTGCTTAGGCTGATCTCCAACTCCTGAGCTCAACTGATCCTCTCACCTCAGCCTCCCACAGCGCTAGGATTACAGGTGTGCGCCACCTTGCCTGACCAACAGAATTCTTTTAGTACCTAGAACATAATCTCATCAGATATCCTCCTGGCCGTCTCTCCGCCTCCTTTGCTCTCTTGTCCTGTCAGCACTGCTGTTCCCTTCCTCACACCATAGACGCACTGCTTTTTCTAGAACATTCCAGCATCCACATTTCTTTTCCAGCTTCCTCCTTGATTTCTCAGGAACTGTGACTCTCTCAACTCAGGGTAAGGGAGGGATTATAAAAAAAAAAAAACTCCGCAATTTAAGACACAGTTCTTACCCCAAGGGAGCCTACACTCTATTTCTTTCTTTTTATTTTTTTGAGACAGAGCCTCAAGCTATCACCCTGGATAGAGTGCCATGGCATCACAGCTCACAGCAACCTCCAATTCCTGGGCTCAAGCGAGTCTCCTGCCTCCAACTCCCAAGTAGCTGGGACTGCAGGCGCCTGCCACAACGCCCAGCCATTTTTTGGTTGCAGCCGACATTGTTGTTTGGTGGGCCCGGGCTGGATTCGAACCTGCCAGCTCAGGTGTACATGGCTGGCGACTTAGCCCGCTGAGCCACAGGCGCCGAGCAGGGAGCCTATACTCTAAAAACAGAAATATATACATGCAGTCCCCAGGTTACAAACAAGACAGGTTGGGTAGGTTTATTTTGAAGTTGAATTTGTGTGTAAGTTAGAACAGGTACATTTACCTGCTACCTATAATGGCCTCCATTTGTAAGTGCAAGTACATGAGATGTTTGTAACTCAGGGACTTATTGTAATAACCTCCTTTCCTAAGAGTGAGTTGTACTTAAGTCATATGTTTCTAACTCAGGGACTACCTGTAATGTGCACTACTTTTAAATTTTCCTTTGTTTTTTTGAGACAGAGTCTCACTCAGTCACCCTGGATAGAGTTCTGTGGTGTCATAGCTCACAGCAACCTCAAACTCTTGGGTTTAAGGGATTTTCTTGCCTCAGCCTCCCGAGTAGCTGGGACTACAGGCGCCTACCACAATGCCTGGCTATTTTTAGAGATGAGGTCTCACTCTTGCTCAGGCTAGTCTCGAACTCATTAGCTCAGGCAATCCACCCTCCTCGGCCTCCCAAGCACTAGCATTACCGGCATGAACCACCGCACCCAGCCTTGTACTTTTAAATTTTCTAGTACTCACATTTAAGAAAACAAGAAGAAATTAGTTACAATAATATAGTTCATTAACTCAACATATCAAAGCATTCAACCCATAGGGAATATATGAAATTATAAAATGTGATTTACAGGGGTTTTTTTAAATAAATCTTTTTTTAAATGTTGGACAGTGTTGAATACTGCCCAGCTTCTATCGCCCCCTCCTCTGTCCTAGCAGACTCTGCTCTTGTTTCTACTTTATTCCTCCCCTGTGTGACCCGGGCCACCCAGGGAAAGCTGAGATTCATCCCAGCTGCTCGGCACGTGACACTCCCCTGACTGCTGTTCTGATTGGGCCACATGCTTCTCCTCGAACCCTGTTACTGTGGCCAGAGGAATGTGATGTTCTGAACACCAAGCTCTGTGTCCTGTGCTCACCCGGATTCGGGGTTAGAGTGAATTCCACGCCCATGGAGGGGGGCTGGAGGTGGCAGTTTCCTCAGAAGGATTGAAGGATTGTCCCCAGAAGAAGGAACCATAGCCTGATGATCAAACTCCCCTTCTAATGCAGGCCCTGTCCGTGTTCTTGAGAACCTAAGCCAGAAAGGCTCTACGGAGGACCGGGCGCAGGGGCTCGCTGCCGGCACCCTAACACTCTGGGAGGCTGAGGCAGGTGGATTACTTGAGCTCAGGAGTTTGAGACCAGCCTGAAGCAAGAGTGAGACTTGTCTCTACTGAAAATGGAAAAAAAAAAAAAAAAAACTAGCCAGGCATGTGGCTCACGCCTGTCATCCCAGCACTCTGGGAAGCCAAGGCAGATGGATTTCCCAAGCTCAGGAGTCTGACACCAGGCTACTAATAGAAAAAACTAGCCGGGCATTGTGGTACACTCCTGCAGTCTCAGCTACTCAGGAGACAGAGGCAAGAGGATTGCTCAAGCCCCAAACTTTGAGGTTACTCTGATGCCACAGCAGTCCATCGGGGGCAACAGAGACTCTGTCTCAAAAAAAAAAAAAAAACTATGTAGAAAGCACGTTTTCTTGGGTGTGCACCACGGACCAGCCCTGCAGTTCACCACTATGGTCCCCAGGGGCCCCCATGTCAAACAAGCTTAAACCATTTTCTCTTCAATTAACAGAGAAGGGCCCTGAGGCCCAGGGAGGTGAAATAAAATCGCCCCTGCTGGAAATAGAAGGCAAGAACAGCACTCGAGAGGGAGTGTCCCCCAGACCTGTCCCCACTCCTGAAAGGATGGGGTGTCATTCTCTCTCTGTCCCCTTCTCCCTGCTGTCCCAGTGGAGGGGAGTCCCAGGGCTCAGGCCAACCTTGGGAATGGCCCCAAGTTCAGTTTTCTCACTTGTGGAGCAAGCCCACAAGCCCATCCATTGAAAGGCCAAGCATTTTGCATGTTAAGAAGCCAAACTTCATCTCTCCAGTGTCATTTTCTTTCTTTCTTTCTTTCTTTCTTTTTTTTTGTGAGACAGAGCCTCAAGCTGTCACCCTGGAGAGAGTGCCATGGCATCACAGCTCACAGCAACCTCCAATTCCTGGGCTCAAGCGAGTCTCTTGCCTCCGCCTCCCAAGTAGCTGGGACTACAGGCGCCCGCCACAACGCCTGGCCATTTTTTGGTTGCAGCCGTCATTGTTTTTTGGCGTGTCCAGGCTGGATTCGAATCCACCAGCTCAGGTATACGTGGCTGGTGCCTTAGCCCATTGAGCCACAGGCGCCAAGCCATAGGCTGCCTTTCTTGTAAGTCAAAGGTTGACAAGATGAAAAAGAACTAGATTGGTCAAGGAAAATCCCCAGTGATTGGTGTGGAAAACATTTGACGAAGGCAATCTAATATGAACTTTAGAATCGTAGAGTTGGATTTTAATGTCTGCTTTATTACTAATCAGCTACATGGTTTGGAACAAGAGTCTTAGTTACCCAAGTCTCAAGCTTCTTCATCTGTAAGATGAGAATAATAATCATATTTACATCACGAATTCTTTTTTTTTGAGACAGAGTCTCAAGCTGTCACCCTGGTTAGAGTGCTGAGGCATCACAGCTCCCAGCAACCTCAAACTCTTGGGCTTAAGCGATACTCTTGCCTCAGCCTCCCAAGTAGCTGGGGACTACAGGTGCCCGCCACAATGCCTGGCTACTTTTTGGTTGTAGTTGTCATTGTTGTTTGATAGGCCCAGGCTGGATTCCAACCCGCCAGCTCAGGTATACGTGGCTGGCGCCTTAGCCCACTGAGCCACAGGCGCCGAGACGATCAATTTTATTTTAAAAAAACTTTTTGATTCATTAATTTTCTGAATAGTTCTTTTGCTTTCAATTTCATTAATCTCTGGTTTAATTTTGATTATTTCTTTTCTGCCACTGGGTTTCAGATTAGATTTTTCTTCTTTTTCCAATTTCATAAGTGGTTCATGAGTAGTTTTTTTATACATTCTCTTTCTGTTTTTCGAATGCAGGCATCCAATGTGATAAATTTCCCTCTTAAGACTGCTTTTGCTGTATCCCACAGGTTTTGGTAACTTATGTTGTCATTGTTGTTTTGTTTAAGGAATTTAATGATTTCTTCTTTTATCTCTTCCTAAACCCAACTATCATTCAGCATAAGGGGTTGTTTAATTTCCAAGTCTTTGTGTGGGGATGAACATTTTTGTTGGAGTTTATTGCCTTGTGGTCTGAGAAGATACAAGGTATAATTTCTATTATTTTAGTTTTGCTGAGGCTTGATTTGTATCCTAGGATGTGGTCTATTTTGTATGTACCATGGACTGAAGAGAAAAATGTATATTCTTTAGCTTTGGGATGGTGTGTTCTGTGTATGTCTATTAATCCCATTAGTTCTAGAATCACACTTAAGTCCTTTCTATCTTTGTTTAGTTTCTGTTCAGAAGATCTGTCCAGTTTTGTCAGAGGGGTATTAAAGTCCCCAGATATTATGGTGTCATGGGATATCGTATTGCTCAGATCCATCAAGGTCTGTTTCATAAATTTGGGAGCATTTAAGTTTGGTGTATAAATATTTAAAATTGAAATGTCTTCTTATTGTAATGTTCCTTTGACCAGTATAAAGTGTCCATCTCTGTCTTTCCTAACTTTAGTTGCTTTAAATCTGCTTATATCTGAAAATAAGATTGCAACCTCTCCTTTCTTCTGATTTCCAATTGCTTGAAATGTTCTTTTCTATTCCTTAACCCTGAGTCTTGATTTGTCCTTCAAGGCTAGTTGTGTTTCCTGGAGACAGCGTATGGATGGCTTGTGCTTCTTTTATGAAATAAGCCAGCATGACAGGCATTATTATTATGTCTATTTGAAAAAATGGGGTAAAATATTTCCTATAAGAACAGAATTTACTTGTTGCATACGTGCATATGTTATTAGCAACAAGGCAATGGAGATTGCAAAAGCATAGGGAATCAGTCTATTATATGCTTTAGTGCAATAGGATCTATTTAATTATTAAATAAATAATGAATTAAGGAGGCAAATTTCTATATATTTCAGGTTGACCTTCCATTTCAACAGAAGTGCCCAAATAATGTTATGAAGTTTGTAACTCTTACCTCTAAAGCCACTAAAAATAAGAGGCAATGAATTAATGAAAAATATTAACCAGAACATGTTCTGAATAATGGATCCTTATTGCCTTACTAAGGACAAGTCTCATCTTTAAAATACATTTCCAATCCCATTAAATAATATTCAGTATAAGCTATCATGGCCTTGTCTTGCGCTGCACACACAGCCTCACATAATGGAAGGCCATATGTATATGCTGGCAGGAACTCAGGAAAACAGCAAACAGCAGGATTGGGTGTCCCTGCTTCAGTCTCTCTTCCTCATCAGTTTAAAAGAATATAGATCAATTTAATGAATGTAGATCTATTCTATTTCTTGTAGGTTGAATGTGTCCCCCCAAAGATAAATTGAAGTCCTAATCCCCAGGACCTATGAAGGAAATAGTATCTTTACAGAGATAATCAAGATGTAAATTAAGATGAAGTCATACAGGGTAAGGGGAGCCCTGATGTAAAATTACTGGTGTCCTATAAGAGCAGGAGAGACCGTGGGATGACAGAGGGGGAGACTGGAGTGATTGATCTACAAGCCCAGGATTGCCTGGACACAAAAACTTAAGAGAAAAGCACGGGATAGATTCTCTCCAGAGAGAACACGGCCTGCCGACACCTTGGCTTCAGACTTCTAGCCCCTAGAACAGTGAGAAAATAAATTTCTGTGATTTCAAGCCGCCAGTCTGTGATACTTGGCTAGCGCAGCCCCTAGCTCTTTATTCCTCGCAGACAGCAGTCCCAACGTGGCTGGGTGGCAGGTGTGGATCTGAGCAGTTTTATTTCCCTGAAATCCTAACCTTATAAAATTATAGAAGGCTGCGGCTACACGGGTGGGGGGTTGAGAGGACTGAACTCACCTGTGTTCAGATCACATGAGCAACAGGTGATGAGGTGAAACTGTAAACATTTAAGGTCCCCAGGTGGGTCCAGGGGCAGACGGCGTTTTCCTCCTCTTGAGGGTCGAGAGCCAGCTCTGGAGGTTGGTACCGCGGTCATCTGTCTGCTTCTGTCTCCTCGAGGAGGACTTTCATTCAATCTGCCCATGGCTGATTTTTACAGAAACACCCGGCGCGCTTGCCTTCGTCTGCCCACTCTCTCTCCAGACAAGAGTAAATGAAACTCAAGTTATGGGGCTTTGAAATATCCGTGCTTAATGAACGCACGTCCTGTTTAAATCCGTGATATGTTACCTCGGCTTATTTGGATTTAGGAAATGCTCGATCATCCTGTTGACTCAGCGCCGAAAATAAAAGGCAGATGCCAGGCCCTTACGCCAAAGGGACTCCCTTGGCAGCACGCCGCTTGCGCTTCGCCACAGTCCCGCTAGATGGAGCTCCACTTAAGGTTGGGCCGAGCTCCCTGCACTTTGCTTCACTATCCAGCAATTACAGCAGCAAAATCCCAGCTGAGTGAGAAGCTGGAGAAAGCAGCTGGAGAAGATGTTGCTAACCCTCAACATTCAACTTCAGATTAAACAGAACCTCACTGCCTCCCTCACTAACAGCCTCAACGATGACCTGTTCCTTCTATCTCTCTCCCTCAAGGTGAAGAAAGGCCTTTCATGATAAACGCAAGACCAAACCATAAGATCAGATGGCAACAAGTTAAAATAAATGCTTATGCCCACATATGAAAAAACACAATTAAATTCAAGTAGGGGGGAGAGGGAGAAGGAAAGGGGAGGAGAGAGAAAGGGGAAGGAGTTGGGGAGGGAGAGAAGGGGAGGGGAGAGTTGGATTGGTGTACTCTCACCTAGCGGGTATGATGTAAGAGTATACAGCACACCTCCTGGGTGAAGGGCTCAACTGCAACTCGTGCTTTACCTAACAAACGCAAACGATGTAATCTGTGCTGTCCAATATGGTAGCCAGTAGCCACATGTGCCTATGGAGCACTTGAAAAGTGGCTGCTGGAACTAAGAAAATGAGTTTTAAATTTTATTTCATTTTAATTAATTTCGATTTAAATAGTCACATACAGCTAGTGGCTACTCATTGTACCGTGCGACTCAAGACCATTGCTGAAAGTATGAAGAAAGGATGTATAGTGAAGAAAATTCAAGCTGGAGAACCACAATGAGCATGGACGTCTCTAATGATATTTCAGTTTCCAGCGTGAATCCTACGCGGCAGAGAATGTTGCAGTCTTTTAAAAGGACCAAATCCTGTGGTCTTTTAGGTTTCTGATCTGTACGCTCTTCGTGACCACTGCACAGTATTGAATAGTGACTGAAAATTCATGGTTTAGCTGTGCGCACAGGTTTCAGGGGACATTCCTTGCCTGGGGGAAAGATTTCATTCCTGATGATTGCATATGCAAACCTACCCGGATTTTGATCTCAACACGATTTTGAGACTTTTCCTTCAGCCTCGAGGCTTGAAATCTAGTCTTGTGCTCTCAAGATCCATTCATGATCGCCCCTTCTAATCTAGGGCACCAACACCTTGTCCTGAACTAGCAAGGTGAAGGAGCCAGAACTATACTTCTCCAGCTTCTTGAATGCTTTCAGGAAAGTTCACAGGGAGTCCCAACCTGCAGAAATTATTTCTTTTGCCAAAATCTCCCCTTTGGGGTCTATCCAGTTTCTCTAACCCAGAGGACAAAACAATCTCTCCCTTCTGACTAAAGGAGGCTCGGTTTAGATGTGCTCCCGGAAAAGAGGAAGAGAACAAGTAACAGTGTTTAACCTTCTCTGTCCCAGCGCTTTTCAGCACTCCTAGAAGCCTCATCCCATGACTTTCACATACCCACAGCTTGGGGAGCCTTCAGCTCTGTTCCTCACACTTCCAGAGAGTCCTAACAAAGCAAAGGAATGCAGGGAGGGGAGCTGAAATGAAGGAGGAGTTTTGTGGGAGAGTTTTCAGAGACTAAGACTTGAAAGACTTATGCTTGAAGTTTGCAAACCCATGAAAATTAGGATTATCTTTGAAACAGAGTTGTTTGTTGGTTGTTTATTTTACTGAATTCCAGACTGCAAGTTATGGAGAGTCATCACTGAGAGTAGGAAGATGATGATTTGGGGCCAAGAAGAGACCTCTTACACTCGTTTTAGTCCGTTTATCTTTTTTTGTTGGTAGTGTTAATTCTAGGATGTGATAAGGATTCAAACATATAAGGAAGTTCAAGAAAGGTTAGCCTTCAATAAAAAAATAACAGATCCGGGTGGCGCCTGTGGCTCAGTGAGTAGGGTGCTGGCCCCATATATGGAAGGTGGCGGGTTCAAACCCGGCCCCGGCCAAACTGCAACAAAAAAGTAGCCGGGCGTTGTGGCGGGCGCCTGTAGTCCCAGCTACTCGGGAGGCTGAGGCAAGAGAATCACCTAAGCCCAAGAGTTAGAGGTTGCTGTGAGCTGTGACGCCACGGCACTCCACTGAGGGCAATAAAGTGAGACTCTGTCTCTACAAAAAATAAAAAAAATAACAGATCCTTTGCTGGCCGTTAAAGGATGTAAGAGAAGCTGGCTTCAGAGGTTTTTGCAGGGCTTTGAGCCTGGACAGAAGTGGCCCCCTGGGGTCGGCTGCAGCAGGGGTCTGTCTAGTTATTGACTCTGCTCTGTCCTTGTGTATAGGCTTCACCGGCCGGTTCTGCCCTGGTTTGCCCAGCTTTCCTGGGAGGCTGTTGGAAGCATGAGCATGTTTCAGAAGTCTCTCTTCAGCAAGAGGTAGAGGTTTGGAACACTTGGGCGCTTGCTACCAGAATTCTTGAAAAATAGCAGCAAATATCCACAAATAAGTATTCAAAATTAAGTACAGAATGTTTGGCATTAAACATATTTTTAAAACATTGTTTACCGATTTCTTTCTTCCTTGCCAGTTGTTAGAGTTGCCAAACAGCTCTTCAAGATTTGGCCTGGCCCCACCTCTCAGACCATGACCCTGGCTCAAGGAAAACATTATCTCAGTGTGCCCTGAGAGGATCTTAGGTGTGCCGTGAAAAATTTTAAAGATCATTAATTAAATTATTTTCAAAAGAAGTTCAAAGCACAGGAAGCGTATTTTTTTTTTTACTCTTTTTTTTGGGTCAACGTAATTTAAATGAGCTGCAGAAGTTTAACTACAGGTTCAAAGTGCGCTGTGAGATAAAAAAAAAAAAAAAAGGCTGAAAAACACTGCATTATCCGAATTCAAGCTTCTGACAGCTGAGAAGCAAAAGCCAGGATGGCGAATACGGAGCTCCATGGAGTTCCCTGATCCCTCTTCTACAGCAGGAATTGCTGTGTGATCTGATCCCTCGTTTTTCATGGGACAGGGACAAAGCCTCACCATCCTTCTCATTGCAACTGTCAAAGAATGGCACGTTTAGAGTGGGCACTGATGGAACTGCGACTAGAGCTGTCCCTAGCAGGAGGGCCAAAGTCTTATACCAAACGTTCAATCCTTTAAGACTAGATCTTTCCAAGGAGACAGCGGGTGGCCCTTACAATTCCTCCAGCTGTACTAGTGCTGATGCCTGAAATTGAGAACATTCACCCCTAAGTGCGTAGCCTGGGTCCCTGCAGAGTAGACACTGTACTAAATCCTGTACCTGTCTTTATGCATTTAATTTTCATACTGTGCTATTATCCCATTTCATAAATGGGAAAATGAAAGCTCAGAGAGTGAACTTCCTTAGATACTACGGCTATCTAGTGACAGAGCCAGGATTAACAAAACAGGTCTCTCTTACGCCCCCCCGCCAACTCCCTGCTTTCTCCACTGTATCACACAGCCTTCGAGAGGTGAGGATTTGAGGAGGAACCAGGAGAAGATAGCATGAGAGGCAGAGGGAATTAATGACGTTCCTGAGAGAGAAGAGGCCAGTAGGAAGGCTGCAGAATCACCCTGCTCGCGGTCCTGCCTAGGGCTGGTCTTGGGGGGAAACAAGAGAACCTAAAGGGGAAGCTGACACTTCCACCAGTATCAAGGTAATTGTACTCCATGGGATTTGGTGACCTTCCATTTGTCAGCCAAGAAGAGAAGCAGACGGCAAATATCTGTCCTGTGATAAAGGTAACCATGGAAATATCAGAATCAACGTTGGCGCTGTTTTTATTTATTTGTTTATTTATATTATTTTTATTCTTTAGCTGGGGCCGGGCTTGAACCTGCCAACCCCAGTATATGAGGCCAGCGCCCTACTCTTTGAGCCACAGGTGCTGCCCATGGTGCTGTTTTTGCAAAATTATAAATTGCTATCATTCACTTGATAGAAACAAATGTCACCTTTAACTGTCAGAACTCCCATCGCTCAAGCAGTGGACCTAATTAATGTATTTGACATGAATGGGATGTCAAATACATTCATGGATTTTTTTTTATTAAATCATAGCTGTGCACACTAATGCAATCATGGGGTACAATGTGCTGGTTTCGTACACAATCTGAAATATTTTCATCAAACTGGCTAACATAGCCTTCATGGCATTTTCTTAGTTATTGTGTTAAGACCTTTATGTTCTGCATTTAGTTAAGTTTCACCTGTACCCTTCTAAGATGCACCATAGGTGTGGTCCCACCTATTACCCTTCCTCTACCCATCCTCCCCCCCCTTACCCCTTTCCCCATATTCTTGTGCTATAATTAGGTTATAGCCTTCATATGAAAGCTATAAATTAGTTTCGTAGTAGGGCTGAGTACATTGGATACTTTTTCTTCCATTCTTGAGATACTTTGCTAAGAAGAATATGTTCCAGCTCCATAATGGATGGTTTTTAACAACTCCCCTACCATGTGAAAAAATTAGTTTTACTAATAATCATGAAATTAAATAAATAATAATAATGGCAGGGAAAGAAACATAATGAAATTTTTCTTTTATTAAACTTCACATATATAATCATGGCAGATAAATAAATATAAGAATACTATATTACCAAAAAAGGAAAAAAAGTAAATACTTTTAAATTGTGGTCCTTTTTTTTTTTTTAGAAAATGGGAAAAACTTATACCTACATGTTGGTAATGCATAAAACATTACAGTTTTTGGTTCTGAGGCTTCTGCAATTTTGTGAATGATTTCATCAAAATTGGCCTTCTTGCATATTCATATTCAGTAGATGGTTTAACCAGATTTATCAATGTCTTCACTCCTCCTTGATGAAGGAATAGTTTTCATTCATTTCAATTTCTAAAGTTTTCTTTCCCCTGCAGCCAAAAGCATACAGAGTTAAGAAAGGTCATAAGCATGAAGATGAATTTGACAAAGATCCGTGTAAGTGGTAAATCTCTTGTCCCAACCAGTTCTAGAACCGGCCATCCGATCTACATCTTCATCTCTTTCAGGCTGATTATTCTAGCAGATACCAGTGTGTCCACAGTTGAACATTTTTCACTAACAAGCCATGACCAGGAAATTGTCTTTAAGTTTTTATTAATTTGGGTTTCAAGTTTTACTTGTACAAAAATAAAGTGGCTGAACGACAGCAAGCAGAGACTTAGATGAGCCGTTGTGCTCTTGTCCATTCCCTGGTGAAAATGACCGAGGCTTCCAAACTCTGCCCCTGAAATTTCTTCTGGCAATAGAAGACTGGCACAGTTGGGCCTTTCTCCTAATATCTCATTGAATTCTGATTCTCTTTTCTATGTAACTGTTCATCTTCTCTCACCCCCACCCTTTTCTGGCTGAAGTAACAGCCTTCTCACAGTATCTTTGTGCTGATCTACAAGTAGCCCTTTTAAAGGGCTGTACCTGTTCAGGGCCCCTTCTGACAGTCTACTCTTGTTTTTGCATGTTTACATAGAACGAGGGAAGTGAAGTCACCCAAGTTCTCTGCCTCTGTCTCCATAGTGGCCCTCATTGTTCACTCCTCGTCCTCAGAACAAACACACGGAGCTAAATCCTTATGAATTGACAACCAAATAACTTCCATATGGAATGCGATGTTCACTAAAGGAGAGACAGTAAAAATGTGCTAATTTAGGTGTGAGTGTTCACCCTTAAACTCAACAGTAACCACAATTCTTCAGAACTTAGACCAACAAAAGATTATCTGGGGAGGACCCTTGTGTCACTAACACTGTTTAGAATTGCCAGCACTATGGTGGAAATGAAAAGCAGTGCAATTTTTAGATGTTTTATTGGTGTTGTTAAATTCTCTGCAAACAATGCCTGACCCTTATTGGCCACCCACTGCCCATCCTTGCTAACCCATGGATCTGTTCACTTCTCTTTTAATCTAGTGCTGCCTTTTATTTATTTACTTTTTTTGAGACAGGGTCTTGCTCTGTCTCACAGGCTGGGGTGCATGGCATAATCATAGTTCACTGCAGGCTTGATCTCCTAAACTCAAGTGATGCTCCTGCCTTAGCCTCCCAAGCAAGTAGTTGGAACTAAAATCAAGCACCCCCACATCCACCTAATTTTTAAATTCATTTTGTAGAGACTGGGATCTTATTATGTTGTGCAGGCTGGTCTTAAATAGCTTCAAGTTCTCCTCTGGCCTCCATCCCCCAGACTCCTGAGATTACAGGCATGAGCCACTGGGCCCAATTACTACAGCCTTTTTCTAGAAACTTCACTGGCCCCAACACTGCAGTTTAGATCTCTGCTACATCCAATTCTTCTGGTCCCATAACCCATAACTTCTGACTGTCCTGAGAATTCTTACTTAGCATAAGGTGACTACAGTCAATAGTAAGTTGAGGGGTGTGCTTTAAAATAACTGAAAGAGTGGAATTGGAAGTTTCCTAACACAAAGAAATGATATATCCTTGAGATGACAGAGACCCCAATTATCCTGACTTAATTATAACACATTGTATGGGCCGGGCTCCTGTAGCTTAGTGGTTTGGGGGCTGGCTACATACTCTGGGGCTGGTGGGTTCAATCCCAGCCCAGGCCTGCTAAAAAAAAAAAAAAAACAATATCCAGGCACTGTTGCAGGTGCCTGTAGTACCAACTATTAGGGAGGCTAAGGCAAGAGAATCTCTTGAGCCCTAGAGTTTGAGGTTGCTGTGAGCTATGATACCAAGCACTCTACTGAAGGTGACAAAGTGAGACTCTGTCACAATAAAAAAAAAAAAAAAAAGACATTGTATGCCTGTATCAAAACCTCACACATTATGTGCCTATAATAAAAGTAAAAGATTAATTGAAAAAAAAGAACTTTTACTGATTTCATTATTGACTGGATTAAATAGATAAAAAAACTGAAATCCCACAGGTTTATTTTCTCCTGTTCAAGCAACAGCCCCTTTACCTGGGAAGGGACCCATCGCTCCTGTCTTCCTGTCTCTGGGCCCAGCTCACCCCAGGGAATACGAGCTTTCCTCCTGGGGCTCCCCTCTGGCTCCCTCATGCATTCTCTCATCCCTGGCATCTGAATGGAGTTCTTGTCCCTTCTCAGCCACTGATTAGCTTTGGGATCCTGGCAAAAATGACTTTTCCTCCTGCTTTCTCATTTAAAAAAAAAAAAAAGCAAACGTTTAACTGAGGAATTCCCAAGGCCCTTTCCGATGTCCTTAGGGGCTGACTGGGAGCTCAAATGACCTTGGCTGGCCTGTCCTAGGCTCCCGAGAAGAGGAAGTGAAAGGTCAGCTCCTGGAACTGCAGCTCCCTCTGGCAGGCGTGACCTCAGACTGTGCCTTGTCCCCCACCCCGGGAGCCACTGCTGACTTTTCAGATGATCGTGTTTTGCTGCTTGGCACTCTCAGAGTCACTGGGCCCTGGAGACTTCCAGATGGCTCTCTTTAACATTCAGAGCCGGACTTCCTGGGCAGTGCTCTCTTCATACAAACATTCTTGTTTGTTATGGCACTGCGCTCAGGATGTGCAGCAATGATTTCTGAAAGACAACCCTGGCCCTGCCTGGGGCCACACTTGGGCTCCATACAGGCCTCACATCGTCTCACTCTGACATGCGACGGAGGATGGGCTGAAGCATTTTGCCCATTTTACAGATGGGAAAGTGAAATGTCAAGGCTCGGCATAAGCCGCCAAGGTGTTCTAACTGCCCTCTGGGGCAGAACTGGGATGGAACACTCTTACCCCAACTTCTTTCTCTTTTTCTTTTTTGCAGTTTTTGGCCGGGGCTGGGTTTGAACCCATCACCTCTGGCATACGGGGCCAGCGCCCTACTCCTTTTAGCCACAGGCACCACCTCACCCCAACTTCTTATTCACTCGTCAACCCCAACTCTGGCTAGCTTAGCTTGGGCTCGGTTCATGCCCACAAATCCTGGTTACACAACTGATACCAAGCATATGCTCAGCTAGAGAGTATAAATAGACCCAGTGACTTGTCTCTAAGAATTTATGATTCAAAAATCACAAGAGTTGTACATTGAGTAACCAGATGCCTTTAGAAATATGGAAAAGTAGTAATAGCAGAGAAGTGGCTTGTTTCTATGACTTTGTTTATTTGTATATTTATCTATCGGGGCACAAAAATCCATCACTTAGTTCTGGCAACAACATGTTTAGGAAATAGTCCTAAAAAGGCAATCCACTGGAGATGACAAATGTGTGGCTTGTTCCCTGATAGTTCCTGTCGATGCTCATGACACCGGGTGACTCTGATGTGGCTTTCTGCCCACTTTGCCCAGATGCAGACTCAGAATCTTGCCTAACATAGCACTCTGCTCAGCCACGTATTTCAAAGCATTTCAACTAGTGGGGCAAACTTGATTTACCATCCCTGCTACATGTAGGCTCACTGTTCCAGGAAATGTGAAATGAGAAAATTTGGGTTGCTTGCCCTTTCAGGAGGCTGCTGCCTACTGAACTCATTCTTCCCCGCACCCCACCCCCCACACAAGGATAGGGACAACTAACCACAAGGAAGTGTCTAATCATGGTTTGAAACAAGTTATACACCTGAGGTCTGTATAATAAGACATACCAAAAGCATTTGCAAAAGTGAAAGCAGTTTACTATGGAAATTATTTCATTTGCAAGGCGCTTCTTCCTGAATCCCTTTCAGAATTCCTGGGGCAGATGTTTTCTGTAGAGCCGACCACCCCCCCCCACCCCCTACCAGATGGTTCTAATGTGTCTCCCCTTGAGAATAGCAGTTTGAGAAATTACCTCTCTCAAATATTTGCCATTTCTCATAGGACTAAGCCTTAAAGATTGAGCCAAATTGCTTAAAAATGATTCACAGGGAAATTTTAGCCATAGGGGTGCTCCCCAGTTACACTCTTCCTCCCTTCTAGGACGTTCCCTGCCCTTCCAGGTAAGTCCCACTGTCAACATGAATTGACAAACAGGTCCAGAATTAAGGACCTGAAAGGCACCACGAGCCCTGTGCTGGGTTGAATAGTGATCCCCCCCAAATTCCATGTCCACCCCAAACCTCGGAATGTGACTTCACTTGGAAACAGGGTCTTTGCAGATGTAATGAAGGATGGAGATGAGACCACACTGGATTAAGGTAGGCCCTCAACCAATGAGAGTGTCCTGCAAGATACAGAAAAGGACGCAGAGAAGAAGACCATGTTACAACAGAGGCAGGGATTGGACAGAGCCAAGGACCATCAAGGGTAGTGAACAACCAACAGAAGCCAGGAAGAGGCAAGGAAGGATTCTCTCCTAGAGCTTTCAGAAGGAACGTGGCCCTGCTGACATCTTGACTTTGGACATCTGTCCTCCAGAACTGTGACAGATGCCTTTCTGATCTTTCAGGCCACCAGGTGTGTGGTAACTTGCTACGACAGCTCTAGGAGGCAAATACACTTTCCAAATAATGTATCTGCTCCTAAGTCTTTACTTAGACTCTGCTCTTGGAAGGAGACCCAAACCAAGACAGAAGGTATAATTATGCTCATCTTACAGATGAGGAAACTGAACCACAGTTCCACTCACTATGATCATGGGTTCCAAGCACCTAGCAGCTATGTCGTAGCTCCAGTGAGACGGAAGCCCATTCTCTAAGCAGTGTTCTAGGCAGCAATGACCCCGAATGGGAACTGAGGACACACACAGTACTGTACACTCAGCAGCCCAGCAAATAGCCTGAGAAAAACAAGCAAACAAGGGCTAGTTGGTGCTGGAAATAGAGTCATAAAAGTGTAAAAATCGGAGAGCCCTTTGGTAAGCAGTGGTTGCAGTGAGAAGTATGGGGAAGGGGTGGGGTCAGGGAGGACAGGGGAGTAATCTCTTTCTTTACACCTTGGAGAAACTGATCTTCAACAGGCTTAATCCCTGGGCACTTTATTTCACCTGTGTGGAATTGGTTGCAAGGATTCAGTTAGGGCGTTTTGCCTGAGAAAACTGCTTTAACCGTTAATAGCTGGGATAAAAACACAGTACTTTTCTTCCTGTTGGTTGATCTATTCTTTAAGGTAATAATCCTTACTATTTTTTGAGAGCTTCTGAACATGAGTTATATTTTGTCATTGAATCTTCTGTCCTCGAATCTTCTTGCCTTTTTCTTCATTTATAATTATTACTGAAAATAAGAGAAAAGCATTAGCAATGCATGCTATATGCTTTCATAAACTTAAATAACTAGCTGGCCAAGAATTCTTTATCTCCTTTAGAAAAGAAAAATACCTGTTTCCATAAAGAAGTGTCCTAGTTAATGATGATTTTAATCTCCAAGGCGTTGTTTATTCCCCTTTGGTGGCCGGGGGAGTAGCCATTTTCAGAGAATTGAGGTTCTAGAGACAACCATCACCTGCTCTCCTTGTGCTGCCTAGCTGGCAGGGGCTGGTGTCTGAAAATATCAGCAATGGAGTGATCAACAAGGAAAGGTGGCCAGACAAGAGCATCCAATGCCAGCGTGTGACTCCAGTGTCCCTGGGCAGCTGCCGTCCCTACATCTTCTCAGGAAGCAAGCTCATTTGTGCCTCGTACATCTGCCTCTCGGTTCTAAGGACACTCTGAGAATGACTCAGAGGCACTGCTGAGCTGAAGGATGTCTGCTGGCTGTCGTGGCAGCTATTCAGTCTCTAGAAGGGACAAAATGCAGTCGGAGGAAGAGAGGACAATGAGGCCTCTGGCTGTAAGTTTCCAAGAAAGGTAGCAGCTCCTGGGGCACAGAGGCTGGGTATTTCATCCACCCAGGTCCATTGACATCTTGTAACTGCTCAAACCTCCTTCCTGGTAGGCTCCACTGTCTACCCGATACACAGAAGGAGCTAAATGGAAACACGTAACATGACTGAATTTGCTACCGGCTAAAAGGGGTTCTAAGAAGAGCAAAATTTTATCCTTGTGATACATGTGTGCACCAAACTTATGCTTCCATGATTCTGGAATCAGATTTTGATCAACTAGACTGACTTGTGGAACATATTCCAAATAGAGGTTATCTTGCTGCCTGGGCTTCACATTTCCCAGTATGCCGTGGAGAAATTCAGCCACTTGGGAAGGATGGTGGGGTCCCTGATTCAGAAGAGACCCGCAGAGCAGCCTGGGGAAGGGCTGTGGTCAGGAGCCCTGTCTGGGTCTAGATGCAGCTCTTCTACTAACTCGCTTTCAGCTGGGAAAAACTCCCCAGTTAACTCACCTGCCTGCTGGGTGAGTTGTACTCTGTGACCACCCAGGTCTCTTATGTTCCTAGTGTTTCCTGATCTTACCCTCAGACCACTGGGCAGTTGGTACAAAAGGGTTCCTGGCCCTTAGAAATGCATAGGTGACAAATAAGAAGACTTGTACATGGGCAGCCTCTTCTCCAAATAATAAGCTTAGAAAAATGCCCAAGATGAGGACAAAACAAGTCAGGGGATGGTGGTTCAACTTGGGACAGAACTTAGAAGGAGCACCTTCAGGAATGCTGTCAAAGAAGATGATGACCTGTAGATTTCCTCTCCATAAACTGTCACAAAACTAGAAAAGTAAGCTGGTAATCCTGCTGTCTGATTTATGATGGTGTCAGCAGCAGCTGGGAAGGGGAGGGGAATGCAAACTACTACCCTCAGCTTCCAATTATGCTATATAACAGCTTAAATTCTATTGAGTAAATAATTATCCCTGTGGGTCTGACAAAAAACAAAACACAGCATAATAACCCTTATTCATCTGTTTGAGGTAAGGCTTTAATATATATTTAACACATGCATTTAGTTTTATTTGGTGCCCTCATTCAGAGCAAGACATGAGCTAGTCATACCTCCAGGGGGTAAATGACTGGTTCTTTCGATAAATTAGGTTTTTGTTTTCATTTCCTGTTAGAATCTTTGTCTTCAGTTTTCATTTCTTTTGAACCAAAGGCAAGAGGGGAGTCAGGTATTCAGGTTTCTTATCACGATCTAGGAGAGAATTTGGTGAATTTGGCGTCTGTTACAGAGGGAGGGAAAGTCCAGTGGGGTTTGTGCTGGGTCCAGCTCAGAAGGAAACATAAGCACACATTGGTGTTGCTTGGAAGAAGCAGGGAGGCAGACAGCAGAGCAGTGGACATACTGATTAGTCCTGTAGAAGTGGCGGCCAGTAAGTGCTCTTTTAATGAATGTGCTGGGTTGGAAGCCAAGGCTTTGTGGACAGTATTAGCAAATGCAATGTGGAGATAAAACGGAGAGAAGTGATACTTTCCCTTTTGAGTATAAGAAGTCAAGTTAAAGCCTTGTGCGTGTGGCTGGAGTCAGTTCAGCTGTCTGCTGGCCCAACGATGGCAGTTGTCTCTAATTAGAAAGTGAAGGAATGGGGTGGCGCCTGTGGCTCATGGAGGAGGGCTCCGGCCCTCCGAAGGTGGCGGGTTCAAACTCGGCCTCTGCCGAACTGCAAAAAGCAGAAAAATAGCCGGGCGTCGTGGCGGGCGCCTGTGGTCCCAGCTACCCAGTAGGCTGAGGCAAGAGAATCGCCTAAGCCCAGGAGTTGGAGGTTGCTGTGAGCTGTGTGACGCCACGGCACCCTACCGAGGGTGATAAAGTGAGACTTGTCTCTACAAAAAAATAAAAATAAAAAAGTGAAGGAATGGGGTACTTCCAGGGTGCCTCCCCGAATGTGAGGTTTTCCTGTCATGGAGTCTCCTTTGGCTTAGGACCACATTTGGATTCTCTTGTCTACATGGTGCAGGGTTAGGGAGTTGAGATGGTCTTGGCAAGAAATAAAGGTGGTTTGGGGGACCCCCACTCCTGAAAACCCTTTTTGTCTTGGTTTGCTAAGTTAGCGGAGTTCCTCATGGGAAAAGAAGGAAAACGTAGGTGTTTTGCTTCCTTCCTCTTTGTTGGCCAATGCATCTGGTTCTACCCTAATCGCTGGAGGGGCAGTGAATTGACTGCTGAGGTTCCCTTCTGTGAGTGTGAGGGCTGCTGTGCCCTGAGGGCTGCTCTGTTGGAAAGCTGTCCTGGCAGAGGGGGCTGCTCTGCCTGGGGGGTTACTCCTGACCTACATAAACACGCTGCCCCTGCACTCAACAGTCTGTAACTGACCTAATGCTCTGGTTCAATGACCGGCAAAAAAGGTCAGTCCCTCTGCATCAAGATGGGACAACTCCCAGGTGCAGTCTGTATTCTGGGCCACCCATAAGACCGGGTTCTCCAGTGAGGAGCCCATCCTTGCTTAACTCTCTTCCCCTGCCCTGTCCTGTTTCCTCGTTCTCCTTTTCAGGGCAGTCGGCCCTCAGCAAATGAGGTTCACAAGTACCCTAAGCTTAGCTATCCTTCTAGGAACCTAGGATAGGGTGCTTGTCAGAGAAGATTCCTTGATTCCACAGAGTAATTCAGTAGATCTGAGTGAAGAACACTTGCTTTTTTAAAATAAGTACGCAGATGATTCTCGTGAAAATGAGCCCAGGACACCACCTGGGGAAGGGCCACACCCGATGTAGGGAGTCAGGGCTCAGACCAGAGTCTATGCAGAGAGCAGAAGGGGCTGCAGGTGCATGGTGGGGGACGCTTTGGCTTCAGCCTGGGTTTACTTTTGACCATGTCGATCTCAAAAAAAGCAGAATTTTCTTTGAGTAGAGTGACCATAGGCTCCCCAAATTCCTTGATGAGTTTTGTGTAAGAAATCACAATGGCCTGGACAAAATACCATAGCCTCTGGATAGCATCCTGCATTTAGAGAGGGAGGCCTGATTGTTCCATTAGTGAGAGAGGTGCTTAAGATTTACTCCAGCTTCACCAGGTGGGTAGCATCTGCCCTTCTTAATAAGATGCTTCCAAGTAACTCTAACATGCAGCTTTGTATGACAAGGGTGCTCAGCACTGACTGAGGCAGCTGACACTAGGAAAACAGTGTGTTATCCAAGAAAAGTCTTCTTACCAAAGCCAAAGCTCAAGGCAGCAATAACAACTTTGATTTATAGTGGGGACTATTTGTACATAATTACTAAAATATTGATTGCACATTCAGCACTGTGCTTAAATTAAGGACAAACCAAATCTTGTAACAGCACCAAAAGAAACTTACTGCAAACATTCACCATTTAGCCTTTTTCTGCAATAATTTGGTGGGATTTTACAGAACTCAGTTCAATTTATTGACCAGTGCATTCAACGATTGTGGCTCAGCCATTGCCCTTAAGGAGCTCCTGGCCGAAGGCATAAAACAGTGACCATAATAAAATGTCAGCTTTGTAAGTAGAGAGCAGGATAAGAAAAGGGATGGGGGTCCAAATAAATCTAGCAGAAGAGTTCAGGGAAAACCTCAAAAATAAAGAACTAGAGGGAGAAGAGGGCCCCAGACACACAAAGAGGAATCCAAGATAAGCCAGAATGGAAAGTGCCTTAGGGATTGCTTGCAAGCTGCATTTTACAGTTAAATTCAAATTTAAATCCATAACCACTAACTACAAGTGGGCTCTTATAGTGTGATCACTGCCTGGCCTCATCTGTTACATTGCTATCCATCACTTACCATCCAGAACCTGGCATCCATCACCTCTAAGACCACCCCCACACCTGCCCAATTTGCTGTTTTACCCACCTATGAGTTGAGTTTTTCCTTCCTTTCTTTTTTTTTTTTAGTTCTTCCATGTTCTTTTCAAAAACATCGAGGTCATTTTTATGGTCTCTTATTGCTTGGTTATTTTTGTGATTCTTTTTTCAACTTTTAAAGATTGTTATTTTTATATTTTGAGCCTGACAATTTCATTACCTGAAGGAAGGGAGTTGAATTCTGTTCACTGTTTCTGCAGATTCTCACTCATGGTGGTCCATTTGCTTGTGTTTGCCATATTCCTTGATTCTGAACTGGCTTCGTTGATCTTAGTTTATAGGAATCCTGGAAGCCCAACATGGGAATACTTTTATCCAGGGAGTACTTAGGTTTGCTTCTCTGGAGGGACAGGAGGCACTCTCTTACCTAACTCAAGAGTGGCTGTTTCCATTCCCCAACCCCTTTCACCAAGGCCCAGGGCTTAGAGCAGTGATTTTCAACCACTATGCCATGGGAGGATCTGAGGTGGCCATGAAAAATTTTAAAGAACAGTAATTAAATTATTTTTGAAAGGAGTTCAAGTAAATATTTTCTTTTCTTTTCTTTTCTTTTTTTGACTCTTTTCTTTGATCAACATAATTTCAGTGTGCTGGGGAAGTTTAGCTTTAGGTTCAAGTGTGCCGTGAGAGAAAAAAGGTTGAAAACACTGGCTTACACTAATCAATGAGTGGCTGATCCTGGCATCCTAGCTCAAGGCAGCTCTTTTATATTTGCTTATTCCCAGTCAAACTAAATAACAGCGAAAGGCTCTTTAAAAGAAAATGTTTATTTGGGAATAGAGCATTGTAATAGGAATGCACATGCCACAGTTTGCTTTTTTGTTTTTTTTTTTTTTTTTTGAGACAGAGCCTCACTATGTCGCCCTTGGTAGAGTGCTATGGCATCCTAGCTCACAGCAACCTCCAACTCTTGGGCTCAAGCGATTCTCCTGCCTCAGACTCTCAAGTAGCTGGGTCTATAGGCACCCACCACAATGGGATATTTTTTGTTGTTGTCATTGTTGTTTAGCAGGCCCGGGCCAGGTTCAAACCCACCAGCCCCGGTGTATGTGGCAGCACCCTAACCACTGAGCTATGGGCACCAAGCCAGAAAGACAAAAGTTTTTAAAAGAAAAAAAATGAGGTTTCCATAATTGTTTTGAAATAATTCTCCTCGGCTACCAAGATCAATAACAAGGGTGGGAGGTAGTGTGAGGTCGGACAGGCAGTTGCTGGGCAGATATCCTTGGAAAAGTATTTTTTGTGTAAGGTTGTGATGGCCTTTGTGTCAGGATGTGGGTTTTGTAGAGTCTTTTTCATTATCAGGCACACACCCACGAGTGCCCTCTCTGCATGGCCATCCCAGCTCTATTTGTCAGGGTTTTAATGACATTACAAACTCCATTTTGATTCTGACAGCTTTCGTATCCCAACATTCCCATTCTGGCTTCATCTCATTCTCCCCCCTGTACTTATGTGCCCTGAAATGCCATAAAAAGTCTGTTTCACATAGCTTCGTTGTGTGCAATACTGCTAGGTTTCCTTTTCCCCTCTTTCCACTTAATCATTTGCTCTCCATGGGAAGGGGGCGGTGCTGACACTGCGCCTCATTCCTCTTTGTTATCTCTCAAGCTCAGCACTTTGTAAATAGGAAGTGCTCGTTACATAACCAGGGATTTGTTGGTTGATATTTGAACATCAAGTCAGGCAAATTAACATGCTTCACAGTTATGCCCCTTTCAAGTCAGTGCTCTGGTCCTGTGGAGGGTGTCCTGTCCTAATTATTGGAGCTTGTACTATTCTAGAGTGCTTCCTCCCTTCACTCCCGGGTGATTAATGCAATATTGTGCGTACAGCTTTGCCCACCACCACCTCCAAGCCTGTTGCCAACTGTGGCTTGGAGAAGCTGGGCTGGCGTCCCGGAGGCCTGTTTGTTTGTCCTCGTCATCTTCATTACTATTTGGCTCCCCTCCCATCTGCTGCCATTGCAGAGTTATTTATATCGAATCAGAGAAGCCTCAGTGAGTTTCACTGTGATAACTCACATCCTCAGAATGCCTTTCATCCCAAAGGACTTTACACGTGGTATCGTCCCAGGAAACCTTTCCCAGCTGCCTCTTGGTTTCCCTGGGAAGTGGCAGCTGCTGGTCAGTCCGCCTGGCTGATAAGGCCTTTGCCTTCTGCTGGAGAGTCCTGGCCCACAATACATGCGGTGGAACTTGCCCAAAGAGGTCGTGACAGCTGAGTCACAGAGAAGAGCATTAAAACTGTGATCAGGAGAGGGGAGAATGCCTATGGGGAGGGGAGCCAGGCGCTGAGTCATGCCTCTCAGCCCCGTGTCACTTGCTGCTGTGGCTTTTGGAAGAAGGGGACACTGCCTAGAAGTCACCAGTCTCCCCACTGCCAGCCTGGCCTGTGAGTTTTGCAGTTTTGAGGCCAATGTGGCATTTCCCATCCAAATGATTTACTGTCATCAGTGTCACATTTGGGCCAAAATTTATCAGCTCTCATTTTTTTTTTCAACCCATATAACTTCATTACGTCCAGCATTTCCCAGTTCGATGCAGGAGGAAAGCTCACTTGAAGGTTGTCTGACATCTGGCAGCAGTCGAGCAGCAGTCTAACTCGATTAGCAAATTAACACGGATCCACAGGCTCGCGGGTCTCTAAAGACATTAGATCAGCTCCAGAAGGAATCAGGCTGGGATGGGGAAGGTCAGTATCACTTTAAATGAAATTGAGTAATTATTGACAAATTTGCGTTCTTGTTGGGGCTCCCAACAAATAGCTTTGGAAGTGTATGACTTTGGGAAATGAGCCCAGAAAAGTGTGGCCTGGCAAAATTTTGTGCAGAAAATAATTTTTTTAATCAAATTTATTCGTAAGTCAGCTGTACACTATCAAAGTACGGTGCAGGGAAGCCGTTACCAGGAAGCCTACTTCCTCCTTACATCCTCCAGGAAGGGTTTATTTTATTTTATTTTTTTGCCAGGGAAATATCAACATTGCACCACCAGACCAGTGTTGAAATTCCGTGGGTGCAGGGAGGTGGCAGGTGTGGGTGGTTAGTTTCAAAACATTTGTTCGGAAGCACCCACAGTGCCTGAATCTCAGGTCCTGTGGCTGGAAGAGTAATTGGTGCTGATTACACATCCGCGGAAGGTTAGCCTGCTTCTCCTGTAAAGAGACTTTGTAAGTTCTTTAAGAGCAAAACTCTGGCTGCTCTGGCTTCATCTCTTTCTCTCAAATGCAGCTCTTGCTGTAGTGAATTGTCATTGGTTAAAGTTTCCCATTTGCTCTGACAGATTCCTTCTTCACTCTCTGAAGTTTAGCCCGAATCAATACTCTGATTTGGACTTTCAACTTGGGACAAGCAGATGTTAACAGTCCCTTTTATTTCTGGAGAAAGCTGTGGTTGTTTGATAGAGAAACTGTTCTCATAGACTCAGAGTTCACCTCCCAGGATAAAGCAACAGACACAATTTATATCCCCTTTTGTTCAATAGTGAGCATTTTAAGAGATTTTTTTTCATTTGATTTTTACTGTAGGCAAAAGAGGAGAATGTAATGAGGAATGAGTACAAAGGCTCACTCTGTTTTATTTAACAAGCTGAGTTGTAGGGCAGCGCCTGTGGCTCAGTGGGTAGGGTGCTGGCCCCATATACCAAGGGTGGCGGGTTTGAACCGGCCCCAGCCAAACTGCAATAAAAAAATAGCCAGGCGTTGTGGCGGGCGCCTGTGGTCCCAGCTACTCGGGAGGCTGAGGCAAGAGACTCGCCTAAGCCCAGGAATTGGAGGTTGCTGTGAGCTGTAACGTGCCACAGCACTCTACCAACGGTGATAAAGTGAGACTCTGTCTCTTAAAAAAAAAAAAAAAAAAAAAAAAGCTGAGTTGTAGGTACACATTTTCCTATAACTAAAATATTTCATAGTAAAAACTTAATGAAGCAAAGGGATTAGGAGAAGTGAGTCAGCCAGAGGTTTTCCCAGGTCACTCAAGGGTGTCTGTGGTCCTGCAAATGCTGTTTTTTTTTTTTTGGCCAGGGCCAGGTTTGAACCCACCACCTCTGGTATATAGGGCTGGCGCCCTGCTCCTTGAGCCACAGGCAACACCCCAAGCACTGGTTTGTCTACATGTGGCCTTGAGATGAATTGGGGCATTGATTTGGCCAACATTTCCACCAACACTGCCAGGTTTCCTGGTTCACAAAAACAATGATTGTGTTGATACCAAGTATCCGTCTCCTGAAGCTTGTATTATTATATGTGATCTGCTGGGAGGAAATGTGAACACCAAACAATCAGCATCCATCTCCTCTCCATCTCCTTCCTGTTACAGATTGGGTTTGTTTAGGGGAAAATAGGTAACTGATTTCTGCCAATGCTTTCTTCCCTCTGACTTTTTGGCCTTGTACTCATTAACCTTTTCCAGCTGCAGTAGAAAAAAAAAAACAAAACCAACACATTTAAATAAATGTGGGGATGCGGCTATTTTGAGCTTTGTGACATAAACACCATAGACAAGTTTATTCCATATCTTCTCCCTACCAGGACATTCGCTGTTGACCTTTTATTTCACAAAGAACTGTCCACCCAGATGTTGCGCAGCAGCAATACAAGAGTAAGACCTCACTAGGATATGGAAAGGAAACAGGTATAACTTAGTATTTATCCAGATCCTTCCAAATGCCTATGCCTTTTAATCCAGAAGTTCCTCTTTTAGGACACTGACCGAGGTAATAATCGAATATTGTCAAATTCATATGTCTCCCAAGTTGCGAAACAAACCTAAAGTTCCGAAACAGGGGGACAGTTAATAAAAGTATTAAAAAACCAAACAGTGCACTATTTCGTGGCCATCGAATTGGATATGTATAAGAGTCTTAAATGATATGGAGAAATATTCATAACAGCATGGTAACTGGAAGAAGCAGGGTGTAAAAGTAAAAGTAATATCAGCCCTTTCTGTGAATTTCTCTACCAGATAGATGGAAGAAAATTAGAAATGAAATATGCAGTAACATTAGCCGCAGTCATTTCTGGGTAAAGAGGTTATAACATTTAAAAAATACAAGGGCGGCACCTGTAGCTCAGTGAGTGAGGTGCTGGCCCTGTATACTGAGGGTGGCAAGTTCAAACCAGCCCCGGCCAAAAACTACAAAAAAAAAAAAAAAAAAAAAAAAAGTCTGCTTTTTCCAAAATTTTATATAGTGAATATATATTAATTTTAAAGAAATAGGGGGGAAAGATATTAAAAGATAGGCACTCTGAGCTCCCCAAAGAAAGGTCTCAAGGTATGTCCCCCTCCAGAATGCCTGAGGGATCCAGCACCTAGTGGGGCTCTGGTATCCTCAAGGGTAGAATGTATGTGTGGTGAGAAGGGGTCAGTCCATATCCTGTGCCAGTCCCCAAGTGATTCTGGTGTGTCCCCCACTCAAAAAGCAGGTGCTGCCACCTACCCACCCCCTTACTCTTCTTCAGAACTTTGATCTTCAAGGAAGATACTGTTTGAATCCAACCTGATACACTGTCCAGGGCAGGAGGACTTGGCTTCATGGTCGTGATGTCTGAACTATTCTAATCAACCCTCCCTTCCCAGTGCCCTCCCAAGAAACTGTCCCACTTGGTCCCTGGGGCCCAGAATTCTACTACGGACATTTGTTGATTGTTTTGTTTTGTTTTGAAACAGAGTCTCACTTTGTCACCCTCAGTAGAGTGCTGTGGTGTCACAACTCACAGCAACCTCAAATTCTTGGGTTCAAGTGATCCTCTTGCCTCAGCCTCCCAAGTAGCTGAGACTACAGGTGCTCACTACAACACCTAGCTATTTTTTTTTTTTTTAAGAGATAGGGTCTCACTCTTGCTCAGGCTGGTCTTGAACTCCCCAGCTCAAACAATCCATCTGCCTTGGCCTCTCACAGTGCTAGGATTACAGGTGTGAGCCACCACACCCAGCCCATTTGTTCATTGGTTGAACCTTGGTAACTACGATGTGCCTGTGACATTTGTGGAAAGGATTTTGACTAAATGACTTCTAAGATCTAATGCTATAATTCCATGACACTGCACTTCTTTCCTCCAGCGTGATGAATTCCAGGCTGTTTCTAGTTCGGATAGAGGTTGAAGAGGGCATCTTCAGTCTGAGGAAAGAGGGATGCAAACAGGCTAGAACAGGAAGGAGGGCGCAGACCAAGTTGGGGGCTCCCCACCTCTGCCCGGCCTTCCCTACAAGCTGACTGTTCTCTTTTCCAAGGGGTGGGGTCATGGAGGAGAACCATTCCCATGATCGGAGGTGAGAGCCTGACAGAGCCTCTTACCTACCCCTTCTGGGTGGAGAGTGAGAAGCTGCCAGACTCTCCTGGGTGAGTAGTATGGGTTGAATTTTGTCCCCCACAAGTTCCAAATCCCTGGCACCTCAGCATGTGACTTTTTTATTTGGGAATAGGGTTGTTGCCGATATAATTGGTTAAGATGAGGTCATACCAGAGAAGAGTGGACCCTAATCCCACTCCATATTGGAGTCCGTGTCAAAAGAGGACATTTGGAGGCGGACGTGAGCACAAGGACACCGCCGTGTGAAGACTGCAGTTCTGATGCCACAAGGAACTTCCAGAAGCTGGGAAACAGGCCTGGACCAGATCCCTCCCTAGCGACTTCAGCAGGGCCAGGGCCTGTGTACATCTTCATCTCAGACTTCTGGCCTCCAGAGCGGTGAGAAAGTGCGTTTCTGTTGTTCTAAGCCACCCAGGTTGTGGTGCCTTGTTATGGTAGCCACAGAAAACTAATATGATGATCAGTTTATAATATGACATATATAATATAGTGATTAGTCCCCATCCAGGAGATGTGGGCTGAGAGGGCCACTTGTCCAGTCCCGCACCCCAGAAGGTGAGCAGAGTCAGCTTTCTGCATGCAGGTGGCCCAGCAGCCTGGGATCCAATACCATCACTGAGGGTCCCCCCCACCCTGCCGAGTCAAGAGAAAGGCTAATGGATCTCCCATCACACCGACCTCCTCCTGGAGCACAGTTTATTTAAACGTCAGTCCATTTTTATTACTCATGACACACCATCACACAAGTGACTCATTAAATGGGATTTAGAAGGTACTATCATTTTTAATCCCTTTAATGTAATGTAATGGGGGAATTAATCATTTAATACCACAGACAATTGAAAACCACTCAGAAAGAAGTATTCTCTTTTCCTGAAATTGGCAGCGAAAGGTTCATTTCCCACAGTTTTCTGAACTCTTTGCATCTTTTAAATCTTTGGCAAAGAAACATCAGATAAATAACAGGTCTTGTTTATTAAATATCGTCCTAAGGAGCAAACTGGAAACCAGGCTGGAGTAAGGCTGGCCTTCTACAGATGATGCATTTTGGGGTCCGCGCTACAGTGTGAAAAAGGATAAATTGCCTGTGAGTTACCCAGAAGAGATGGCGCGAGTCTGATTTATTGCTCGTATTTAACAATTATGTTCTCATCTCTACTGAGGAACTATTTTGCAAAGAGGGATAGACATGTTTTAGCTAAATTTGCAACAAAGTATAAGGCAAAAAAGACCCAGAAGGACAGGGGGCCAGTTGGGGTACCCAGACTGGCCAGGCTCCTGACCCTGTGCCTTCCCTGGACAGTGTGGCCTGAGCAGTGACACTGCAGCTGCTCACAGCAAGGGTCCTGTCAAACGGTCCAGTGTTATAACCTCGGGAATATGCTAATGATCTCTTCAATACTAGATCCTGGCTTTGCTTCAGTGAGGACTCCCTGACCCTGGGATCTTCACTGCCCAGGGGCAGCCCACAGAAGCAGCTGAAACAGATGCAGCTGCCACCAACCACCACCCTGTCTGCAGGACTACAGCCAAGGTGACACCATGGCATGTGGCCACCGGCTGCTCAGGTTGCTACCTAAATAGCAGTCATACTATGTAGGGGGCACCTGCTGCTGTGCCCATCACCAGGAGCACCAGGGGAAACCCAGAACATCAAAACTAACTCAACAAAGGACTGTAGAAGCTATTGGGGAAAATAAAGTCTCTGGTCTTGGTGGTGTGTTATGGATTCAAATGACAAAACATAGTCAGTTTCCGAAGAGTTTTTCGCAGGGTAAGTGTTGATTCCAAGAGCCTGTCCCTACAGCGTCAGAGCTCACGGGAGCCTCCAGGGAAGGCTGTGATATGCTGACCAGAGGTTTGTGAATCTGGCAACTCCTTGGTGGTTTTGAGCAGCCACCTCCAACCACTTTTGTTGACAAAGGTGTGAAAATCGGCTAGAAGGCCCAGAAAAATCACTCCCCCAGCACTGAGGCGGCTACGTGCCCCTGTCTCCTTACGGATCTCTGTGGGGACAGGCCGGTGGTGAGCTGTGCTGCGCTCCAGTGCTCCTGTGTCATCAGACTGTCCTTCCTGCCTCCTGCCTTTGGATGCCAGCCCATCTGGAGGACGCAGACCTCCCCAGCTCTTCATCAACAGTTGAGAGTGTGCCTGCTGCCTGCCTGCTCTGAAGCAGATGGAAAACTTGATTAGAGTCAGTCCTGAAAATGTCTCCTGTCACCTAGATCTACGTATTTCATGTAGATACACAGCTCAGTTTGCAAACCTATTCGTATTCTGAGTTTTCTTTCTTTCCTTCTTTCCTTCCTTTCTTTCTTTCTTTCTTAACATAACCAAATTTATTTTATTTTATTTTTTCAGTTTTTGGCCGGGGCCGGGTTTGAACTGGCCACCTCTGGTATATGGGGCCGGCACCCTTCTCCTTGAGCCACAGGTGCCACCCATATATTCTGAGTTTTAGAAACTGATAGCTAGAGATAGCAAAAGATACTCTTTTCTCCAAAGAGCTCTATTTCAAAACATTTTATCTAAATAATCTAACCCATGAGTAATGAGGAATAAGGACATTTATAAGATGAACAGAGAATTCAGATGCTTCCAGAAAAGCTGACAAACCAACAATCCAATACAACCTTAGGTATCTACCCAAGTCTTCATTTCCAACTTGCTAAAACATTAGCTGGATACAGACTCCCTCCCAGGAATGGGCTTTATTGTATATATTTTTATTTTTTTATTTATTTTTATTTTTATTTTTATCTTTATTTTTTTGAGACAGAGCCTCAAGCTGTCGCCCTGGGTAGAGTGCTGTGGCATCACAGCTCACAGCAACCTCCAATTCCTGGGCTCAAGAGAATCTCCTGCCTCCACCTCCCAAGTAGCTGGGACTATAGGCGCCCGCCACAATGCCTGGCCATTTTTTGGTTGCAGCCGTCATTGTTGTTTGGCTGGCTCAGGCTGGATTCGAACCCTCCAGGTCAGGTGTACGTGGCTGGCGCCTTAGCCCATTGAGCCACAGGCGCCGAGCCTATTGTATATATTTTTAAATATTCTACTGCTTTGAATATTAACAAATAACAAAAATAAAAATTTTTTTGAATTCTCATCCCCTAAAAAATCAACCACTTCATTTGCCACGTTTTTTTGTTTTTTGTTTTTTTTGAGACAGAGTCTCAAACTGTTGCCCTGTGTAGAGTGCGGTGGCGTCACAGCTCACAGCAACCTCCAACTCTTGGGCTTAAGTGATTTTCTTGCCTCAGCCTCCCAAGTAGCTGGGACTACAGGCACCCACCACAATGCCCAGCTATTTTTTGGGTGTAGTTGTCATTGTTATTTGGCAGGCCTGGGCTGGATTCAAACCTGCCAGCTCCAGTGTAGGTGGCTGGCGCCCTAACCACTTGAGCAACAGGCGAAAGCTTCATCTGTGTGTTATATGTAATTGCAGAACATAGGTGGAATTTTATTTTCCATTTTACCTTAAATCATAAGCATTTGTTTCTACCTAGATTTCATACTTATCAGTTGTTTACAGATTAATTATATTCAGTCTAGTAAATATGCTATAACTTACCTGCCATCATTTGCTATCACAAATAACTCCAATAAGGATCTTAATGTGTGTAGCATTTTTTCCTTTATTGGAGTATTTCCTTTGGAAAATTCCTAGAATTAGGACTATCAGTCTAAAGGGTATTTTTATTTGTTTTTTAGTAAATTGAAATGTGTTGTTTTTGGAAAGTTTCACAATAGCATTTGTGGTCACGGGGAGCACTGGGGTGTTGCAAAACCAGAGCTGGAGATCCCAGGGCCTGATACTGAGACTGCAGAAGCTCTATCCCTGGTCCCTGGGCTAGAGACACACTGGGCTGGCTTTTTTGCACACAAGAGTACTTGTAAGAGGCAGACAGAAAAAGAGTATCACCTCATAAACAATATTGATAGAGCATACAAATGACTAGACTAGAAAAATGATCTTTTGCCTTATTGATTTTTTTTTCTGCTGCTGTACAGCATGTTATGAAAATGAAGTTCCCAGTTTTCATTTATCTGTGACTCATCAGAAAATCTTTTCAATTACATTCAGAGTTAGCAGCAAGCCTTGTAATAACAGGTGCTCAACAAATAGTTGTTGAATTGAATTGTGGAAAACTGAATTTTTTTTTTTTTTTCGAGACAGAGTTTCAAGACAGAGTCTCATGGGTAGAGTACTGTGGCATCATAGCTCACAGCAACCTCAAATCCTTGGGCTTGAGTAATCCTCTTGCCTCAGCCCCCTGAGTAGTTGAGACTATAGGTGTGCACTATACCCCTGGCTAGTTTTTTCTTTTTTTAGTCAGGCTGGTCTCAAACTCCTGAACTTAAACAATCCACCCTTCTTGCCCTCCTAGGGACCAGGAATTTGTATAAGACTTCATCCCATTATTCCATTTTTACAGTGAACATAGAGCATGTGCAAAAAATGCCCCATTGTTGCCATAAGTGCAGAAATTGGGGGTTGTTACTACAGCATTAGCTAGACTCTTGACAGATCACGTTTCAAATCCTTTCTTTGAAAAACGGCTAAATGTATGAAGGTATCTGTTGTAGCACTATTTACAATTGTAAAAGAAAAGAAACTACTATAGGAATTAGCAAATAATGGAATTCCTCTCAATTTATTATACAATCATTAAAATTCATGTTTACAAAGATGTTGAAATTACATGGAAATTTTTATAACATTAATTTTTCTTTTTTTGAGACAGAGTTTCACTTTGTCACCCTGGTAGAGTGCCATGGCATCATAGTTCACAGCAACCTCCAACTCTTGGGCTCAAGCAATTCTCTTGCCACAGTCTTCCAAGTAGCTGGGACTACAGGCACCCGCCACAGGGTTTATTTTTTAGAGGCGGAGTCTCGCTCTGGCTCAGGCTTATCTTGAACCTGTGCGCTTAGGCAATCCACTTGCCTTGGCTTCCCAGAGTGCTGGGATTACAGGCGTGAGCCACTGCATTAATTTTAAAAGGAAGACTAAATGGTATATATACACAATTAACATTACATTTCAAAAGTTATGCATAAGGAAAAAGAATGAAAGCAATGTTACAAAATAATAACAATGATAGTCTTAAATTTGAGGAAATAGAGTTGATTTTTTCCTTCTTCTTTCTACTTTTCTTAATTTTCTCTGTTTTTAAGAGTGCATATTTTTCTTAACAAAATAGTTCAGAGAAGATCATTTTCACTGGAGACCACTTTTTCCCTATTCCTTTTTTAGTAACTCATTCATTCATTCAACCTGTATTTATTGAGCACCTAATGTAGTCCTTATAGTTTTATAGCTGTGAACAATTGAATTCCTATTCCCATACAGCTTACATTCTAATGAAAATTTGTAAGCATAAAAATTCTATAATAATCATTTGCTTAAATTATTTTGAGACTTTGGGGGAGGAAGGAGAGAGGTGTCTAACTAAGAAACTTGACCTTCTTTTACCACGTTTAAAAATCTGGGTCAGTCATTTTCTGGTTTAATTAAAGTCACTTTGCTAATACTTTCTTAATTTTATTTATTTGCTTATTGCTAATGCTTTTTAAAAAGATCTGCAATCACTGTTAGAGTTGTGTCTATGTTTTGCAGCTTTAGTTAATAATTGTTACTGTGATCTACTGTAATAATTGTTACTTTTCTAGGAATGTAGAAATAGCAGTAAGAATACTGCTCTAACTATTGTTTCATTAAACTGCTGGTTATGGACTTGCGCAGTATGCGACAGGTACACATTTACTGGAATCCAAGTGCCATAGAAACAGCCTCATTCTGTGAACTTAGAAGTGGAAACCAAGTAGCAGAAAGGCACATTCCCATTGGGCAGGAAGTGAGGAAAGTCGGGATTTTTCTCTATTGCTCTTAAAAATTTCTTACTATTCTCTCCAAAGCCAGCAAAGAGAATAGCTCTGATTAACAAAGTTTTTTTTTCTTTTTTGGCTCGGCGCCTGTGGCTCAACGGGCTAAGGCGCCAGCCACGTACACCTGAGCTGGCGGGTTCGAATCCAGCCCGGACCCGCCAAGCAACAATGACGGAGGCAGGAGACTCGCTTGAGCCCAGGAATTGGAGGTTGCTGTGAGCTGTGATGCCACGGCACTCTCTCCAGGGTGACAGCTTGAGGCTCTGTCTCAAAAAAACAAAAACAAAAACAAAGTTTTTTTTTTCCCCTTTTAAAAAAGGATAAAACACTTAGAAATTAAAAACTAAAAAGAATTAATGTGGCACTCAATCTGTTTTTTAATAACCTTTATTATTTTGCTGATTATAAAAATAACGTATGTGCTTCATAGAAAACATGAATAATGTAGAAAATTAAGAAGCATATAAAGCTCATCTGTAATCCTGCCACACAAAGATACCATCGTTATTATGATGGGGCACCTCTACGCAATCTTTCTTCTAGAGCAGAGTTTGGTAAAGATTTCTGTACAGGGCCAGATAAATATCTTAGGCTTTGCAGGTCTCTCTCTCTCCTCTCTCCTCATTGCAACTCCTCTGGTGCTGCAGAGTGAGAATAGCCATAAACAACACCTAAATGAATGAATGTGGCTTTGTTCCAATGAAACTGCATTTACAAAAGCAGGCCGCTGGCCTGATTTGATCTCATTCAGAGCTTGCTGACCCCTGTTCTAGAATGTTCAGTTTGGAGAGGGGCAAGCATGAACTGCAAAATTTGTTTTGCCCATTCTCTCCTTGTCCTTTCCATTGTCATCATCCTAAATAAAGGACCTTATTACTGTCCACCGCACCCATCAGTCAGCAAATGTTTACTGATGGCCAATTGTAGGAATCCACCATGTTCCTGCCCTCCCAGGGTGATAGGCAGCTAGCAAATGATTACAAATGTGTGAATACGGGTACATGTGAAATTTACTAAATGTACAATATAAATGTCTTAACACAATAACTAAGAAATTGCTGTGAAAGCTATGTTAACCAGTTTGATGAAAATATTTCAAATTGTATATAAAACCAGAACATTGCACCCCATGATTGCATTGATGTACACAGCTATGATTTAATAAAAAAAAAATATGTGAATAATAACAGGCATGCACAGGAGGCCTCTGGGGTGCTCTGGAAGACTGTGATAGGATAACCTCACCCAGTGAAAGGGAGTCTTCCCTAGGAGGTTGTATATTACTCTGAAGTCTGAATAATGAGGAGGATTAGCAGGGCTACGCGGAAGGAGAAGACTGTGCTAGGCAGAGGGGACAGCAAACATGAAGGCCAAGATTTGGGACGGTCCAGACAGCCTGAGGAACTAAGACAGGCCTGTTTGGCCAGACCCCAAAGATACCAAATGGGAAGAGTAGACAAAACATGCAGGTTGTTTAGACCAGTGAAAGCTTTTGGGTGATGACTAGGACATATTCTTTTGGAACCACAATTCAACCTACTACATTCTCTTCAGGAAAATTGCTTTTTATTCCTAGTTTGCTAAGAATTTTTAAATAAATGGTTGCTATCTCTTATTATTTTTCCCCTCTATCTGGTCATCCATCATATGAGTTTTCTTCTTTATTCTGTTGATGTGCTGAATTATTATATATTAATTAGTTTTCAAATGTCAAACCAAAATTGGTTTTGTAGTCCTGGAGTCCTTGGTTATGATGTATTATCCTTTCTGTGTATTGCTGGATTTAATTCTCTATTGTAAAGTAGATTTTTGCACTTAAACTTTTGTGAAAAGATTGATCTGTAATATTCTTATACTGCCCTTGTTTGCTTTTGGTATCAAGATCATTCTGGCTTTATAAAATGAGTTGGGAAGTGCTGCTTTTTCTATATTTCAGAATATTTTATATAAAACTGGTGTTATTTCTTTCTTAAGTAGATAGAGGACTTCACCAGTGGGGTCATCCCTTTGGCAAAATCCTAGACTTTCCCACAAATTAAAGTACGACATTCAGTTCCCACAAAAAATACTGAATTCAGGTTTACTATGTCATCCTATACCAGTTTTGATAAATTAAATTTATCTGGAATTTGTTCATTTGATCTAAATTTAAAAAGATATTGATCTAAAAATTTATTGAAGGTATTCATGATATCCTTCTAATATTTTTTTTCAAATCCTTAAGATCTTTAGCAACGTCCCCTTTTCAGTCCTGGAAGCACTAATTTGTGCCTCTTTTTTTTCTTTTTCTTACCAGGGATTTATCCCATGTATTAGTCTTACCAAAGAACCAAAGCTTGCCTTTATATTTTTATGCTATTGTGTATTTGTTCTACCTTTTATTAATTCATGCTCTTTATTTTTTTTTCTATTTCCTACCTTCTCAGGATTTAATTTGCTCTTGTTTTCAAACTTCTTGAGAGATGAGTTAGATTATAAATTCTTCATCCTTACTTCTTCTTAAGTATTTACTTAAGGCTATAAATTTTGTTGTAAACACGTCTCAGTTACATCCTATAAGTTTTGATTTAAGTTTGAAATTCAAACTTTTTTTCACTTCTGCTATGGTCTGAATATGTCCCCCAAATTCATATGTTGAAACTTAAGTATCATTGTAATAGTGTTAAGAAGCAGGGCCCTTAAGACTTAAGGTAAGTAAGTCATGGGGGGGCTTGTGAATGGGATTGGCGCTCTTAACCTAGGGCTTGGGAGAGAGGGCTCATTCTCTTCCACTCTTCACCCGTGTAAGGACACAGCCTTCCTCCCTCCAGAGATGATAGAAACAAGGCGCTGCCCTGGAAGCAGAAAGCAGTTGTCACCAGACATACAACCTACTACCACCTTGATCCTGAACTTCAAGCCTCCAGATCAGTGAGAAACACATTTCTACTGTTTATAAATTACCTGGTCTGTGGTATTTTGTTATAGCAGAACAAATGAACTGAGACATCTTCCATTAAGATTCGTTTTTCTTTCTGTAATGCTGAGAAATTTTTCCTGTTTGGGGGCAGGAGTGGCCATAGGGTATAGGTGAAATAGGACTGACCATGAGTTGATAATTTTTGAAGCTGGGGTGGTGGGAATATGAAAATCTTGAACAAACTTAAATCATGGCAGAATGTTCTGATCTCACCACTAACTTGAGCCAAATTAAGTTTTTCCTGTTAAATATTCTCTTTGGGGATATTTGGCTGATTAAGCTTCTCGGCCCAGTTTATTTATTTATTTATTTTTAATACATGTATTTTATTATTCTTCATTACATTATTTCCCCCCACCCCCACCCCTCAGTGGTAAGACAGAATTGATTTACAGAAAAGAATACAGAAAACACTAAAGCTCCTGGTAGAGGGAGAGAATTCAAGTGGGGAGAGAGACCCTCTCTCCATTCCTCTCCCGGTCTTTCCCCATCTCCTCCTTTAGACCTTTAGCCTCAGGGTATATATAGGTGTATGGGTTCCTTGTCCAGGAAACGAATGAATACAGTCCCTTCCGCCAGGGGCAAGGTGAATGAGTGTATCAGTGAATGGATACAGTCCATTCATGGAATTGAGGCCTAGGAAATTCACAAGAAATTGACCTAGACATAGGCAATGGGGGTTCCACATTTAGTCCCAAGTGTAAAGTGAAGGAGACACCAAGGCACAGGTGTCTCCTCAGCAGTTGTGCAGCCTTTTTGGGTATTGGAGCCTCTGGTGGGCGTTGTAGGTCCCCCTCCTTGCCTGTCATCCAGCC
>CAUYRH010087921.1:0-39932 GCA_963574655.1 Perodicticus potto
GGCGCCTGTAGTCCCAGCAACTCGGGAGGCTGAGGCAAGAGAATCGCCTAAGCCCAGGAGTTGGAGGTTGCTGTGAGCTGTGTGACGCCATGGCACTCTACCGAGGGCGATAAAGTGAGACTCTGTCTCTACAAAAAAAAAAAAATATATATATATATATAATTAAGGACTTGGTGCCCGTAGTTTAGTGAGTAGGATGCCGGCCACATACACCAAGGCTGGCAGGTTTGAGCCCAACCCGGGCCTGCTAAACGACAATAACAACTATAACCAAAAAATAGCCTGGCGTTGTGGTGGGTGCCTGTAGTCCCAGCTACTTGGGAAGCTGAGGCAAGAGAATTGCTTAAACCCAAGAGTTCGAGGTTGCTGTGAGCTGTGACACCAAAGCACTCTACCCAGGGTGACATAGTGAGACTGTCTCAAAAATATATATATTATTAAGAATGTACTTTACCCGTGGTTGTTAATTACTTTTTCAAAACAATTAAGATTTTTTTTTATATTTGACACTTTTGCATGCTTACACACATTCGAGGCCAAAAAAGAATCAAAGTGCCCACAAATGTTACATCTAAAAGAAAAACATTCAGTAATCATCTATTTAGCAATCCTACATTCTTGGCATAGCCCTGTGAAATCTCTTGTTCGGATGTTCATGAAAATTGGTGGGTTGCAAAGGATATTTAAACTTTCTGCTGGGAGAGGTTTTACATTCCTTAGCATAAGGCCTTTGTAAATGCAAACGAGCCCTTTCCCAACTTAAGCCAGGTAAAGGGCCTCAGTGACCAAGATATTTTGAATCTGCTTGCAAGGTTGAAATATGCTCTCATGGTTTAAAGCAGCACCACCACAAAAATCCTCTTCTCCTAGACTCCACCTGTCCGTAACTGGCTGATTTTCTCAGGGTTTTTTTCTGCCTTTATCAAACAAACGGACCCAACTTGAAGAAAACCAACTATGGGAATGCCCAGATTTATAGAAAAAAAATCAAAGGCATGGGTATTTGCTTGATTTTAGTATTTCTTTGAATGTCAAACTAGTAAATACATTTAGAAGATGATTCAATATAAAAAATTATATACCAAGGCATGTTTATGTGCTTGATTTTAGGATTTCTTTAAATATCAAATTAATAAATACATTTAAAATATGATTCAATATAAAAAATTATACACAAATTTCAAGTATACCATCACTGAAGACTCAGGAAGTCAGTAATTACTTGCTGGTTGGATGCACATACCTATTGAAAATCAGTAGAGTGAAATGGATAAGCATGTGGATTGGGTCCTGATACCCTTGTGTTTGGCTTCTACCTCTGCCATTCATGTGCTGGGCTTGACCTTCAACAAGTGACTTCACTTCTCAAGGCCTCAGTATTTCTTACAGAAATGAAATGGATGAATCATGCCTCCTTTATAATTAGTTATATTAAATGAAAGATGTAAGTAAATATAGGCAAATATAAAATTAGTGTAGTTTGGTATGTATTATAGTATCATATGTGAATCATACACTATATTTTATCAAGCCTTATAATATTATGTCTTATTTGTTTTACTTAATTTCTGCCTGCCTGAATGGGAGCAAATGAATGGAAAAAACAAAACACAAGTGTTATTATATTTTAGAGACACAATATAGGAAAATACATCAATATAATTATATATTTAACTTATATGTACGTGTGGCACACAGTAAATATTTGGTAGTTACTATTGTGAAAAGTAACACAAAGTCCCCTGGGGGGTTGGCTGACCGTTTTCACATACACAAAGACGAATTTTATGCATAACATTCCAGAACATTTTATTGCACCGTACATGGACAGTAAAAGACTTTGTGCAACTGAAAGTGAACTAAATTTTTATGCCTTAAAATGATGGGAAAACAATTAACAGGTACATAAGTTAATGGTGACAGAGATTCCGCTTGTAATTGCTATCATGTATTTCAGTGATGATCAGTCATTCTGCAGAGTAAATACAGTGACTTAATAACCTCTCCAAGTTTATTTTATAGTATCACCTGATTCCTCCTTTCTTAATTAAAAATATTAAATGAAATGTTTAATTTAATTTCCCAGACCAGAATAGAATTTTGGGCATTGAGAGTGGGAAAGGCAAAAATGGTACAAATTGCTTTACATTTAGAGACAAAATGAAGGTGCTCCCTCAGTTAACTCAAAGTTTCTCCTTTTTCAATTTTCTCTCTTTTTTTGCCTTTTCCACTAGCACTACCTGTTTGTTTAATAAAGTTGAGAATTCTTGCAAAGGGCTTTATAAACATGTGTTATTAGATTTCAAATCTGATTTGAAAGTGCCTCTCTCCTACTCCTTCTGAGTAAAGTGACCTTTTTAAATGGAGGGAAGTGGGTTTGGATGACAGTCATGATAAATGCGGTCATGTTCACTCAATAAAATAAGGCCCAGTGCATTTGAGGATAAATCAGTGAAATGTACAGCCCCACCTGTCTGTCTCCATCATTCATTTCCACTGTCACTTTCACAGTGGCTGATGGATCACAGTTGCTGTAAAATTAGACAGCCTTTAATCTCATTTCATCCTGATTAGCTTCTCTCTCCCCTTTCCCTCTAACTCACTGACTGACACGCTAAAAACTCACACTGGGCTGTCTGTGAACATGAAGTACAAACCTCCTCCACTACCTGCTTGCGAGGGCAAGGCAGCTGCCCACCTCTGGAAGGTCTGGAAGGAGCAGACATGCATCTGTTGTTGTTTAACAGAGAATCAATAAGCGCCGCACCCAGTGACATTTTAAATGATTGTTTGCTCTCGTTCATCGCCCTATTTGTTTTACTTTCCTTCAGATTTAATCAGAAGTCAAAGAAATTAGGTCTTTTGCCAAATTCAAACATTGATTGAATATAGATTTTTTAAATAAAATTGGGAGCATTTTATATTCAGAATAATTTTTAAAAGTTATTTGTGTATATTTAGAGCCTCTCAATTCACAATCATAATTCAAAAAACAGAATAATTCAGGAATGCGAATACCAGAATGCTCAACAGAGAAATATAGCAAAAACTAGGTTTTAAAACAGGGGTAAAAATGTGTAAATGCATGAGACTACCTTTACCCTTTACATACCCTTTAAATAAGAACTTCCATGGCCTTTTATTCTCTTATTTTGAAATAAGAACTTCCATGGCCTTTTATTCTCTGATTTTGAGCTTAGTACAATAGTTTCATTTGTTTGCACCAAGCATAGCAATAGGGGTAATCAAATGAAAAAGAAGCTTAAAAATAAATCGTGTATTATTTCCTTCACTTAATTTGTGCTTGCATGAATGGCAGGAAATGAACGGCAAGAACAAAAAACAAGTGTCATTTTGTTTTCAGAAGTTATTACGATCAGAAGTTATTATAAAGCTGGACTTCTGGTTAAAAAAAAAGATAACACAATTTTTCATTATTTATAAGATTTGGGCATTGAACTGACCAGAAGTTTAAAGTAAATATTTCAAGGGTGGTGGCCATAGAATAAGTTGGTTGTAGCCATGTCCTCTCCCCCCGTCCTCCTGTCTCCTGTGAATTGGAACATACAGATGACAGTGAATGGGGAGTAAGTCCACCAGGGGACAGTACCATCAACCAGAGTAGCACCAGCTTGTTAGCAATGTCATAAGGGGCAGCCTAGTTTTGTTTTTGGTATTTTGGTATTTTGGTATTTTGGAATCAGCATCATAATCCAAACGTTGAAGAGTTGATTTAAAAAAAAAAAAAAGTATTTTTCTCAAGTGAGGCATAGCCTCACTTTGTCGCCCTCGGTAGAATGCCGTGGCGTCATAGATCACCACAACCTCAAACTCTTAGACTCAAGCGATTCTTTGCCTCAGTCTCCCGAGTAGCTGGGACTATAAGCACCTACTACAACACTGGGCTATTTTTAAAGACAGGGTCTCGCCCTGGCTCGAGTCAGTCTGGAACCCCTGAGCTCAAACAATCCACCCGCCTCAGCCTCCCAGAGTGCTAGGATTACAGGTGTGAACCACTGTACCCAGCCAGAAAAAGACTTCCAAAACATAAGAGGTTGGGCAATTAGGTTCGAGAGCTCATCCTAGAGAAAGTGCTTTGAACGGTGGACTAGGTACTGGGCTCAGCACGCAGCTTCCCAAGGGGGGTCCTTCAAAGGTGACCCTAGTGATATTCAGCAATGAGGTAGGTAGCACTTTTTCCAGGACAAATTCGTGAACTTAATTGTCCAATCTCATGTTCAACCTTAGTTGCTCCATAACAGATACTCTGTCCCAATGAATTCTGAGCAGTGAAGCCCGCAGGATCTGTAGCGTTAAAAGAGGTTTTCAAAGCGGTAAACTGAGGACGGAGGAACTACTGGCCATTCCTGAGATAACTAAGCCAACTGACCTGGATTCATGGACCAACAATCTACTGCCCGCCCAAACTTCTGCACTAGCCCCCAAATCGGGGGGTTACCTTCTGACACCTTCTCCCATGTGGATATAAGTACAAAAACAATGACTCCTTACAGTAAAAAATAAGTAATAAGTTAATTAAAGAGTCAAAAGTCCTAAAATCCTTTAGTAAGAAGCATAAATGATCTGATTTGCTCTTTCAGAAATTGTGTTACAGGTCTCAAAGCTGTGCCTGTTTGTTCTTCTTATTTACATAAGCCAGCATAAGTGCTTTCTGAGAAAAATGAAGGATATTTAAAACAAAGTGAAGTGAGAGATCTATATCACCCGAAATAAATCAAGTCTGAGATAGCTTCTCTCCCTCTCTCTTTCTCTATCACACTCTCTCTCTTTTCCTCCCTCCCTCCCCCCCCCTTTCTGTCTCTCTCCTGCATTGGCAAAGGAGCACAAAGTCAGAGTTGGCCCTGACTCATACTGATTTCCCACTGCACTGGTTTCTTAAGTGCTCTGTTGATCCGTGTCAAGCAATAAGTTCCCTGCCTGAACATGCACATCACCTCCTCATTTGTCCTCACCTAGATTTAAGGTGCCCATATGATGAGCTGGACAAGGACATCATTTTTCCTACTGGCGTCCCCGGGCCCAGAGCACTGCCCGGGCCATGGTAACTAACGCCGTCTAGTTTCCGTTTTCCATGTGACATTATAACAGCAGAGGCTAGCGCTGCCCAGCACAGAAGCCGTCAAGAATGTCCCGTTCTGGTGCGGAGGAAATGAAAATTGAGAACGAAATACAGAGAAGCCTGGCTTGAGTGGGTTTCCAAATAACGCCCTCTCCTCACGGCCCCCGCCTTTAGGTGGGGAGAGGGTCGGCGAGGAGGAAGGGGGTTCGTGATGCTGCTGACAGCTTTCGTCTTTGTAGCAGAAGAGCTGCTAAGCAGATAGACAGTGTGTGACTGTGCTGCTGATGACATTGTACAGGAAATTAAGCGTATACTTTTGGAGGAGGCATTAAATCAGCAGGACCTTAATTTAAAAACTTAAAACTGTCTGGAAATTCAGCTTGCTCATGGCTGTGGCATAGAAAGCCAGCGAGCACCCCGAGTCTGTCTGTGGAAAGACTGCCAGCAAACCCAGCCTGGCCAGCACAGCCACACGGCGCCGAGCGTGTCCCGGTTCCTTCTTCCGAGAAGCGAGCCCCAGCCCTGACGGTTTGGGAGCGTCTGCCATTCGGAATGCTGTCCCCATCACCGGCAAGTGAGGGGAACTTAAGCATCCAAAGCAGCATGGCAGGTCGTTCTTGACTAATCTGTGGAATATCATTATGCAAACTTAATGGAAAGGGGCTGGGTTTGAAAGCGCCGGGCGCACGCCGCCGAGCCGGGTAGAGACCCGGCTGCGCTAGCTGCCCTGCCCCTGTGCGCTCTCCTGCCTCTGACTCGCGCTCACATTTGCTGCACCTCGGTGAAGCAAATCACCGGGGAGCCAGAGGAGCCAGTCCTGAGACGAACATTTCAGACGCCTTTCTTTTTCTTTTCTTAATTTCAGTTATGCCCTACAACAGTGCCCACCACTGCGTCGTGGAGGTGGAAAACTTCCTGTTCGTGTTGGGCGGCGAGGACCAGTGGAATCCGAATGGTAACTACTGAACAGCTCCACTGGACGTGCTCCAGAAGTGTGTGCGGGGTGCAGGGCGTCGGTAGCCGTCCACTTTGTCATTAGTGTGGAAAGTACATTTCTGTGCAACAGGGACAAATGAAGCAGTCAGGAAATCGGGCTGACAGTCGGAGAGAGGGTCGATGGTGGAGCTAAGTGGGGACATATGTAGCAGAGCGTTCACTCATCGGCCGTCTGGGGATTTGGCTTCACAGCGATGCCCCAGACCCTCTCCTTATCTATCCCCTGAGGAATGCCACAAGCCTGAGCACCAACTCCCTAGAGGAGGGAGCAGGCTGCAGCTGTTTACAATCCTCCCACCTTCTCCACCACTTTTCTCCCATCTCATCAACACAATGGTGCAGTCGCAATAAATACCATCTCTCGTCACACTGCACGTAACCTGAGCCCAATTTATTTCGTGGCAGGTGTCACGCGTCACCCCTTCTAGTTTCTATACCTTCTCCCAGGGCTTCCTCCATAGATCATCCCATTGATGGGATTGTATCCTAGGTTTGCCACAAAGAGAAATTAAACATTTTAACACACTTTCCCCGAGCCAAAACGCAAAAACGCAAGGACCACACTGTGCCTTGCAGAATATGCAGAATTATCGAGATATTTTTGGAAAATGCACAGGAAGGAGGAGTCGCCCTCGTAGCCTTCTGTGTAACAGAGATCATTATGACTGAGATACCATAAAACAGCTTGCAGGTACACATTTTTACTTTAAAACCCCAGAACATCCAGCTGAAATTACATATACTGCATATATTTTATTGTGAATGCTCTCTTTCAGCATCTGCACCAGGCAAATTACAGAAAATTGTTACATCTGTTCACTCGTGAAAATCTTAAAGGAAAACAATCCAGGCCACCCTCGGAAAACATTTCTTCTCAGAGGGGGACAGTCTTTCTCAAGACCAGCAACTTTGTCATGTCACATATCCCGGGTGTTGGAAAGAAGACGGTTCCTAGGTTTTGTGAAAAACGGAAGCAGGAATGATATGTAATATCTCTCCTCTAACCTACTTCTGTAGCGAGAGATTTGATACGTCACTAGAAAACCTTGATGGATACACAATCCACCCTAAGCTCTTGATTGGTCCTTCCTCGGGAGTGATGTGACCTGGGTGGAGTGTCTGTAAGCAGCAACCACTGGGCGCACAGCCATTGGGTTTACCTAATCAAAGCATTGGCAGATTATTCTTTCTGAAGCCTAGATTTAAAATTAAAACAGGACAAGAGAAGGCTGGAAAGTCCTGTTTTGGACTCTCAGCCTACCAGTTTCCCAGATGGAGTAAGCCTCTGGTAAAATATCAGTCTTGGTACCAAAACTTGATTTTCACAAAACACTGTAAACCTCCCCATTCTTTCACCAGCAACACAGAAAACGTGCCTTCTAGTTTTATGCCAAAAAAAAATAACCTAGGCTGGGCACTGTGACTCACACCTGTAATCCTAGAACCTGGAAGGCCAAGGCAGGTGGATTGCTTGAGCTTAGGAGTTCAAGACCAGCCTGAGCAAGAGCAAGACCCCCTTCTCTACTAAAAATAGAAAGACTGGTGGTGGGCACCTGTAGTCCCAGCTACTTGGGACGCTGAGGCCAGAGGATTACTTGAGCCCAGAGTTCGAGGTTGCTGTGAGCAATGACACTACAGCACTGTACCCAGGGTGACAGAGCAAGATGTGGTCTCAAAAAACTATATATATGTGTGTATATATATGCATAACCTATAACTGCTTGCTGTTCAACTTCTAATCCAAGACAAATCTAAAGGAATTGGGGGAGAGGGCTGGGGAGAGTTTAAAAGACACATTCCATCTTCTAGACAATCAAGATTTTTATCTTTGAACTCAGATTCCCGTAAATCTGAGCTGGTGGACTGCACCGATTTCCCTTCTATCCCTAAGAAGAAAAGCAATTGGGCTTAAAGCCCTCAACCAATAGGCTAAGAGATCACTATAAAAAGTGCACACTTTCACTATGACCACTCAGCGGGTGCCCTGTGCTATCGGCCCTTTTGACAAGTCTTGCCTGACCAAGGTACCAAGGCCTTGTGTGCTTTTGAAAATTATTACAAATGCCAATCCTGTGACTCGATTGTCTTTTCTCTTTGCTTTAGTCACTAGGAAGCTCAGAACTAAATTTTAATGTATTACTGTACTTTAATTTTACTATTAGTCTCAGTACAGGCCCTGGAGTTCTTTCTTTCTGTAAGATACCTTTTTTAAATTTTGCAAGTTTCTACCATCCTGTCCCTGACTTGTTTGGCATGTGAAGTCACTCAGCGTTGATCTGGGTGAAGGCTGTAGGATCCCTGGCTTGACTAAATAGAGGACAAATTGGTTACACTTTGAAGCAAGTGGGCCAGCCCTTTGGACCCCAGGTCTATCTGGCATTGGCCTTTCCCCAGGTGGAGAGTGAGGCCAGGCACTGAGGTGGCCCGTGCAGCTGAGCAGACAGCCATGACTATGGGCAGCCAGCACTCAGAGCGGCTGGGAAACAGGTGCACCAGTGGACAGAGGGATCTAGGCTGGATCCCAGGAACATCCACCATGTTTCCCTAAACGTTGTCCATGTAGCTCCATCTTCCAACCATCTACTCAACCAAATATGACCTCTTTAGTATCATAGCATGGACTGAGCACTCATTATTTGCCAGGAACTTTGCTAAGCACTCGCTTAAACCATTTCCCTTAATCCTCACAACCATCCTATGAGCCCTGTTCCATGATAGCGCTAGTTTTACTATGGGAAGACTAATCCTGAAGAGGTTAAAGAACTTGCCAGGACACACGCATTGCAAGAAGCTGAGTTGATTCCAATCAAGGTTGGTCTAAGTTCCAGAGCCTTAGTTTTTAACCACTATACTACACTCCCTTTCACAAAAAGGAGTGTGTTTAGTTAGATATGTAGCAACAATTATGTTTTAGCCATTGAGCTCATGAAATTAAATCTGTGTTGGATTACAGTGGAAGGTGGTTCTCACAAGGAATTCCCCATTTAGAAAACCATGAAGGGACTTAACCTAATTCAAAAATATGGGATTCTCATGTTTTAATACCTTATATAATTAATACCAAAACTTATAAAGACGAGCAATCCTATGAAAATATATGCTTTAATGTTATTGCTGGAAGAAAGAAGAATTTTAAATACATGAGTCCAAATGTCACATATATGTCAGTTCTAAAGATGAGCACTTGTTGAGTTAAACTTTAGTCCTTATGAAAATGGCGCCTGAGCTCTATGTCTTTGAATGAAATAAAAAATTACAAATTTTAATATATGCTTATAAAACACAAAGATGTACTCATCAAACATAAATATAATTTTATGTATTGATGATTATAAGAGAAAAATTTGAATTCAGACAATATGTTGGCTACTAAAAATGTAAGTAGGAGATACATACATTTTTCTACTCAGATATAAGTTTTAACTTCTATCAACTCCTTTCTTGTCCTTAGGGATAGGAATGCATTGTGATATTCTAATAGATACCTGCATATTCTATCAACAACTTGCTAAGACCCAGTTTACATTTGTCACTCACTGATGGCTGGCTCCCAAAGCTACTGCTTAGGGGGACTTCCTTTTCTTCCCCCGTCTTTCCCCTATACCTGTATTAGCTGGATATGCCAACCTTTTCCCCATTTATCACATCAGCCAAGTGCTAGTCAACAATTGTACCTGGGGACAGAGCATCAGCACAAAAAGAAAAGTGAAGGAAGAGCAGGGGGGATGAAAAAGATAAGAAGAAACAGAGTGTGTGAAGGGTGATCCAGTATTCCATTGCATACGCCACCACTCTCACGATGCTGGCAGTCTCCCTAGCAGCCACCAAGAGGAGGGAATAGCCCCACTTTCTCTCACCTTCTTCATCTACCACGCTCATTCCCTCTAAGGTTGTTATCCCCGCTCCGTTGCCACCTTCAGAACACCTTCCTTCTATCTTCCCAGGCCTCTGTCCTTGCCCCTCTTTTGATGGTTGACCTTGCCTCTGGAAACCCTTTGCTAATCTCACATACATATTACACCAGTCCCTGCTTAGTCTTTTCTCAAAGCCAAGGCCACTAATATTGCAACCAGAAGTGAACATTGCTAATTTCTGCCACCACTGTTGGGCATGTGAAGGCACTCTCTGCCCCACTGCCAGGAAGAGGCGGGCATCTCTTTCCTGATGGAAATTCCAAACCAGACTTCATAAAGAAACATTCCTATACATGGTGGGTAGGTTCTACATTCCTATGAACATCACGCATTTGGGAACTAACTTTGTACCTTCACTATCAAACATAATATTTTTTCCTCCCTACAAGAAAGTGATTGCAAATTCTGCAAAATCTCATTTGTAAATCAACTTTACATAACCCTTCTTTGTGTTGGAGCCTCCCTGCATGAAATCCGGGTTACCCTCACCTCGTGGCACTCTTTGTCTCTTCCTTTACATTCCCAGATAAAACTTAGTTTACTAGTCAACCTGACCTTCTGAACTTCACCACATGATCCCTGTAACTCATGATCTCCCATCATCAAAATATTTATAATCTTTTTTTTTTTTTTGCAGTTTTTGGCAGGGCCAGGCCTGAACCCACCACCCTTGGCATATGGGGCCAGCGCCCTACTTCTTGAGCCATGGGTGCTGCGCAATACTTATAATCTTTAAACTCTCCTCTGAATGTTTCCTTCCATTTCTTTTCTTCTAAACTTGGTTATCTTCTAAATGTGGTGGCTTCTTTCGAGCCACTTTTCCTTCTACCCCAGTACACCCTCCTCCCACACACTTCATATTATTGGCGGCAGGGAACTTCTCCTTCCTCTTCATTGCCACTGCCAAATTCTTAAAACCCCAGGCACATTAAAGATGGTGTTACCTGCTTCCTTTGCCTCTTTCTGTGCAGTGATGCACTGTTTTGCTGATGATGCCACCTCCTCCACTTGGACATGCCACCTTCTCCCTGTCCATCATCCCCCGGGTCCTTACCGCCTTACTAAGCTTAGATTCTATGACTCATCCCCGTTTCACTCTAGTGCACTCACTTGCACACCTGCAGCCCTCCTGTCTCTCTCTTTCTACCATGCTTGCCTGGCGATACTGGTCTCAACTCTCTTATGTCTCTCCCCGGCCCAGGAGCACAGAGAAAATCACGCAGTCACTAGTCAACTACGCTAAATTGTCATGGTCAATGCACTCTTCCCCCCTCCAAGATAACTATCTCACACCTCTCTTCATATGTCTCCTTCCCCAAACTCCTCGTCTCACTCTCAGTTATGACTTTACTTCTCAGTTCATGAGAATAGGAGCAGTCAGAAAATAAACCCTTTACCTCGCCAAATTTATTTGGTTATTTTCATTGCTACTGATATATTCAGTCTGCTCTAATCTAAGTTCTATACTTCATTCACTGTTGCCTTCTCAAGGACTCCCTGCTATTTCTGAACTTAAAAAATAACGAAGCAAACCTTCCTTCAGTGCTGCGTCCTCCTTTATTGCAAAAGCCTTTGAAAGCAGCGCCTTTCCTCTTACCTCTGGTTTCCTACACCTTAGTTCCTCCTGAGTAGTCCCCACTCAGGCTGTCTTTCCCATCAGTGCACTGAAGCAGCGCTCGTCAGTGCCACCAACCACCTCCATGTTGCCAAATCCCCTGGTCAATTCTTGGCTGCTCACTCTCTTCTTTATGTAACATAATTTGATTCGGTTTCCAAAATACCATGCTTTTCCTCTTATTTTTGACAGTTCCTTTCCATTACTGGTATTTCTTCTTCTACCCCAGTGCACATTCTCAGGACACATTATCTGTCATTGTAAACCCTCTCCATAAATGGTTCCATCTACTCGTGTGGTTTTGAATGATAACTCAGGACTAATGACTTCAAAATGTGCACCTGTAGCCTCATTTAGCCAGTGCCTTACCAGAGACTTCCTGTTTGAGATCCTGTAGGTCTCTCAAGATTGAGTCCAAAACTGTTCCCCCTAGATCCCAACCTACTCCTCCTTGATTTCCCCTACAGCAAATTGCATGACTTTGTGTCCAATTATTCTGTCTGAAAACCTAGCAGCTGACCTTAATTCTTTCTCCTTTCAATATTCAACCACACAGGAAATTTTATTAGACTGTGCCTGGACAATGGATAACTTGCCACCAACACCTTCATTCAAGCCACCATTCTAATGGCCTCCTGGCAGTCCCCCGTTTCCACAGTCGCCACCCATGGGCGGCTCTACAGCAGCCAGAGCAATGCATTACACCACGTTCCTCCTGTGCTTAAAGCCCTCCAATGGGCTCAAATTCCTATTTTAGTCCACAATGCGCACATGTGTTCTGGACTTTGACTCCTCTCTGACTTCTGACCAGTCACACTAGCATTCTTGCTAGTTTTGAATTTATCACCAGCCCAAGGACTTTGTACTTACCTGACCCCCAAGCCGGGGAGGCATATTTTGCAGATATTTGCATGGCTTGGCAGAAGATATCCATGAGCAGGTGCCCATTCTACTTAAACTGGCCACCCTCTATCGCTCCCAGCTTTACTTTTTTATAGCCTTTATCTCTACTGTATATTGTATTATATTATATTATATTATTCATTTACAAGAACAAAGACTACGCCTTTCTGATATATTAATATATTTCCAGAGCTGGAACATATAAGACACAAAGCAGGTGCTCAATATACATTCTCACAGGTAACGATTGTGTCATTTGTGCATGCATATGTGAGCGCACACACACACACACACACACACACAGCCCTGTTTACTCCCGCGAACAGTTTGATGCCCATATCTCAATATTTACTTATGCATATGTGAGCCAAGGCAGACGGAGTTAAAGCCTCCAGTGCTTTAGATGATTATTATCTCAGGTGCCACACAGAAAATGTAAAAGATTCCAGTGCTTCCATGTCTTGCTTTGATGCCAATGTCTATAAAATAAACTCCTTTGATATGGCTTGGGGGCATCACCGTGCTTCTTAGGCTCAGAGAGGGGATAAAGTGGTGAAGCAGCTCTCAGGACTCATGCTTCCCACCTCAGCAGACATACCTGTCTGTATGTCACAGCCACCGTGCTGCCCCAGAGGCACACACAGAACTCACCTCACATGTGGACTTCCCCCCGCAGACTTTTACCGTAGCAGTGACTATTATTTCAGCAGGGAGAGAGCAGACTCCACCACTCAGCTCTTAAGTCATTATTAAAAGGCTGCACTAATGGGGAAGGCTGTACGCGGGGTAGCAGGGTGGGGGAGTGTATGGGAAACCTTGTATCTTCTTCTTGATTTTGCTGTTAACTTAGAATTTCTCTAAAAATTTGTCTTTAAAAAAGTGTTTTTCAGAAAAAAAGTGTAAGAAAAAAAAAATTTTTTTTTAAGGCAAGGCCTGGTGTTTCATGCACGTAATCCTAGCACTCTGGGAGGCCAAAACAGGAGGATCACCTGAGCAAGAGTGAGACCCCAACTCTACTAAAAATAGAAAAATAAGCCAAGCAAGGTGGTACATGCCTGTAGGCCTGGCTACTTGGGAGGCTGAGGCTGGAGGATCACTTGAGCCCAGGAGTTTGAGGTTGCTGTGAGCTAAGCTGAAGCCTTTGCACTCAAGCCTGGGGCAACAAAATGAGACTGTCTTGGAAAAAAAAATTTTTTCTTAATGGCTCTGCCCAGAGATATTATACACGGTAGTCTCTGGAACTGATAATTTATAGATGATAGCTTCTTACATTTAACACATCAAAATCACTCCAGAAATTTTTATCCTAACATTATGATAAAAGCCACTTTGGTAAATATACTTTATTTTTATTGTTAGAGTAGATTTAGTCTAATCCCAACTTATTCCAAAAGCAGAAAAAGGAAAGAGATGGAGAAAGGAAACATGTGAGGTGGCATGATTCTTCTTCTCCTGACAGTTACTTCCCATGCTGCTCTCTACTTAATTCATCTATTTGTTAAGCCTGAGAATAGAGACATCTTATCGAATACTACTAACTGTGCAAATCAACAAAGGAATCTAAGTTTAAGTGTCTCAAATGTATTTTTACAGGAAAACACAGTACAAATTTTGTCAGCCGATATGATCCCCGATTTAATAGCTGGATTCAACTTCCACCCATGCAAGAAAGGTACGTGTTTATTTCTTGCGTCCGAAACGTTTGGGGATGCTTTATAGGAAGCATGGGTGCGAGATGGTTTCCCATGATAAAGAAAGCTAAATAGAGTCAATATAAGACATAGGAGGCAAAATATAGTCTTGGCCTGGTCAATTTAGATTACCTGCCTTGTTAATTCAGGACAGAAAAATAATTAAGTCAATTGTTTGTCCTAATACAGGAAGAAAAAAATTATATGTGACTTGTCTTCCTTGACAACATTGATTAGTACTTTGCAAACATAGCTAAAATTCAACTGGCCATACCACTCTTCTTGGTGATAATATATATAAATCCTAAAATTGAAATATCAAAATACCAAAGATATCAAAAAATATCAAACACCATTCTCACAATGATGCGCATTTCCATATAGAAATTTCAGTATTAAATATTAAGTTATTCAATATTAAATTCAAACTTCAATGTTCATATTGATTCAAATTTAATATTTTAATAGTAAATTTGGTCTCACCAGCTCAACTCACTTACATTTGCCTTCCCAAATGTCTTCCCATCATACACTGGAGGACAGGTTATTTGTTAGCTTTGTTAAACAATCGATACATGAAAAGTTTTGCAAACTGTCATCTCATGTTTTGCATTTGGTTATCTCATCCAAGTCTCCTAGCTACCAAAGAAAGGGATGACTACTGGATTTATACGTCTTTTATGTCTCCTGGCTGTTTTATAACGTCATGACTTTATATGCATATGCAAGTTCACATGCTAGACTTTAAACACTTAATTCTTTTCAATTATTGCGACCTCCTCATCAGCAAATTTTCTAACATAACCGTGACAATAAACTACAAGGTATTTCATCTTCTCCTTTGAGTTATAAAAGAAAGGATTGGCGGGGTACTTTCTCCTTCCTATTCCTCCATGACCCTCACCTTAACCTATCTTTTTTTTTTAAAACATTCAAGTAGAGTATACTGAGATTAAGTTAGATCCTTAATCATAAATTCCAAGGTAAAAGTAAATTTTTAAACAATACCATTTTTTCAAAAGTGTACATTCCTGGAGCAAAGCAGTATGAATCCATGCTGTTGAGAAACTCAGTTCCCACTTTCTATTCTAGGGAAGGTAGATATTTAAACCTCTCTTTCAGAAGACTAAAAGCTATATACCATAATGACAAGACATAGTTAAGGACCACAGTCACTTGCAGGAATGTCTAGTTCAAAGGTGTGTCATGAAACACTTCTAAGTCCATTAATAGCCTGACAAGTTTCTCAGTGCATCAGAAGCTTCCTGGTGTCTTCTCCACTCTACCCTGTTTCTCTCTTTGGGGAATTATTTCCTGGTTGCTATTATTGTGGCTGCATCACTTTGCCCTTTAATCAAAATCATTTTTTAGAAGTTTTATTTAAAAAACAGCTATCGATACGTGTTTGAAATGTCATCGTCTCATCACCATGGTCCCCTTTGCTGGGGGCTGTGCACCACGATAATTAACCTTCACGCCTTCGGCTTGGGAGGCATAACTCACGTCGCGGTCAATTATCTCACTGTAGAGCCCCTAAGGATGGGAAGTATTGCTGCAAACCCTAATTAGTAATTTTTTTAAAAATGTGTATTGTTTACTTGATAGTCTGTAATGACTTCCTCTGAGGCGCTATGGCCTATCATGGCAGGGTCCTACTTAGACAATTTTTAGCAGCTCATTGGCCTGATAAAAAGACCTGCCATGGTCTGTTGGCGCCCGGCAGCCACCATTGACAGGATGGACTGTTTAACGTTTCTTTCTAAGTCATTATGGTATATCATGTCAGGTCCCTAGTAAAAGAAGTTTTTTTTTAGCTTTAGAACAATCAACTCGATAGACCAAATAAAGAGCTCCTTACAGAGCTGAGCAGGGAAAAGCAGATCTCACAAATGCCCCGTCAATCTTGTAGCTCCGTCTCTCCTATGGGTTGGTTGACCCAGGCAGCAGTCCGTAACTTAAAATGAAATTTTCCTGTCATTGCCAAGCTTCCATTCAAAAGAGCAAACACAGTCAAGTTACTAGTGGGGATTAATTGGTGTTTAAGAAAAAAGAAGAAGCAAACCTAAAATATGTGTGATGCTCTTGAAAGCAGAAAAGTTTCTTGAAACGTTTAGCTGAGTTAATTTTACATTGTGTAGATCAGGAATCAAACCAGAAATCAAACCACCTACCCCTTTTCATTATTCTGCTCAGAATTATGACACTGGGAAGTCAGCAAACTGATTGAGGGGAACAGAAACACACGTTTAGCACCTCTGCAGTAACTTACTCTTGCAGAGCTGTCTGGGCAGATTCCTAGGGTATCTTACCAAGTTAGAACTTCCAGAGAAATAAAATAAAAGTGCAGAATGCTCCCCCAGGTCAGCACGGAAGTAGGGACCTGGCCTCCAGGCTTACTCAACGAGGGTCAGTTCATGAATTACATGCCCGCTACCTATAAATTGACTGACAGGAACAATTAGATGAAAATATAAATTTAAATGTAGTGCTGATGAATTATTTTGGTTCCGGATTTAGAATTTGATTCTTTGGTAAGGAGAGACAAATTGAAAACTTAAATTGTTAAAAATGCTTTGGTAATTGTAAGTGTTTTCTCAGTAAAAATAGACACTTTAAGTACTGTTCAAAATATTGAAAGAAAAACCAGTTTGGCAAACAAAAACAAAACCACAGAGTAAATGAGAGGGTAAAAGTTCATGTATCAAATTGCTTCCAAGTTTAAATACTTTGTTTCTAGCAGTATTACAAGAAACAAGAAACGAAGAGAGACGATATTCAGTTTTAAAAATCTATTGTTTAAAAGCCTATGATCAAAGTCAAAAATTCAAGCTGGGACAAGAGTGTGATAATTTAGTCCCAGGCTTTAGGATATAAACTGACCACCCTAAGGGGCAGAAAAGGCTTGAAAAGACCTTTCAAGCAGGGCCCAAAGTATGTTTTTATGACTTCTTATTAGTCTTAACTTACCTCAGAAACACTGAATATTGCCTCTGGCAGTGGGACAGGGGAGGATGGAGGAAGGACAGATGAATAATTTGAGATGAAAACACTGAATCCCATTAAGGAATCTTTAATAATCTTGAACTTCCTTTCCAAAAAAACATCAAACAGACTAGCCTGAGCCAGGTGGGGAGGAGGGGCAGGAAACATTCCCAAGACAGAATTAAAATTTTAGCCGCCAACAAAGATTCACAGTGCATCCATTAACAATCCGGATTTCTATAACACATTTCGGAAAGTCTCACTCTGGGCCTGCAAGGAAATAAGTCAAGGACTCAGAGTCTTCATTACTGGAATTCCTATGCAAGAAAATGCACTTTCAACAGGAAGGGAAACCTGAGTTTTTCCCATTTAGATCCTAACAGTGACACTGTGTGGATGAAGCTAGGAGTACACAGGGAGCTTCCAGGAAGAACGTCTGGGCTAACTAGGAGAGCGAGTTTGACAGGCTGATAAGGTGGCGTGTGAGAACGGAAGCAGATCAGAAAAAGGGCAGACGTGAAACCTACTAAATGCAGAACACAAATGTTTTCACACAATAAACGAGAAAATCCCATGACGGTTATGTCAAACAGTTGGATGAAAATGTTTCAGATTGTATATGAAGCTGCACACTGTACCCCATGATTGCACTAATGTACACAGCTATGATTTAACAAAAAATAAAAATAAAAATAAATGAAAAATAAAAAAATAAAACCAAATAATAATAATAATAATAAAGAACATGATAAACTGTTAAAAAAAAAAAAGAGAGAGAGAGAGAGAGAAAGAAAAGAAAAAGGGCGGAAACTGAAATTTCCACTAGATTACAGGAGTTCACCAAAGGGAGATCTTCCTCTCATTCTTTACAATCTAAGCTCAATTAAATAGATTCTCAGACTCGTCATGACTAATTGGCATTTTTCTCTTCTAGAATAACACTGTCTAGTACTTGCCATTACCACCTTACAGCCCACATAATACAAATTATGTAAAGATGACCCATTAAGGAAACAGGTAAAATTATTATTTCAGAGGCCCCGAGAGGCCAGTTACAGAATTGTATGGAAGAAACATACTGACCTACCCCTGTGTCAATGGTGCCAAAAAAAAAAAAAAAAAGGATTTTAGGACGTTTGTCCTATAGACATGTGTCAGTCTTTTCAATGAAACATTTTACCTGGAGAAGGTAAAAGCCCTGGTAAACTACCTTTGACCTATCATACTTAACACAGGAGCTACGTGAAATCTGGTTGGAGAAATGAAAGGAAGTGCCCCATCTGTACGCACATAATGTTGCAACGATTTTTAAACCTAATTTCATAGTTAGATGAGCTTTTACTCCCCTATACCAAGAAATACAAATTTTTTTAGACCAAATATCCCTTTGATGATCTAATTAAAAGCTATGAAATATCTTTCTCAAGAGAAATCCACATGTAGAAAAACATATACAGCATTTTATTATAATTTCAGAGTTTCGTAGACCCCTCAGAAGACATGAATTCAGGCTAACGACTTTCGCCTTATGAAATGTGACTCTTCTTTATTTCCTTTCCTACTTTTCTCCCTCCCCTTCCTTTCCCTATCATTGTTCTTCATTGTCCTTCTCAATTTTCCATACCACATATTTCTTTCGAAAAAACTCAAGGAAATCTAGGGGGAAAAATGCAGATAAAACAGTACTCAAAAATTATCAATGATGGCTATAAGGACAATTTTAGAACCATCTATGGCAAACACTGTGCCTATATGGCAAAAAATGATCTAAACAAACATTAAAGAATTTACAAGTCACCTAAGCATAATTGGGAAAACTTAACACGCAGACATCTCAGGCAGACAATTTTTTAAGACTTTTTATCCTCGAATAGTAATTAACAGTTTGTAAGTATGAACGAAATGCTGGATGCAAGCACTTACATATATTCCCAAATAGCCCTATGAAGCCCTCCTGTTGGAGGATGAGCCATCTGAGGCTGAGAGGGGTTCAGGAATATGTCGAAGGTCACACACCTGGTAAATCACATAGCCAGGCAGTCTGACCCTAGACTCCCAACCATTACAAGATGCTATATGTGTATACTGCCCCCCAGATGTTTTAGCACTTGGTAAACACAACTTAAAAAATCTCCAAAGGATACAGGTTTACCTGACAAAAGGCTCTACCTCTCCTCAACATGGCACGAGAATCTTGGCATCAAATTCAATGAAGATCGTTAACTTATCAAATATACATTATATTCTCTGAGGGACTTGGCACTTCACAATTACATTTATTCCAATCTTGGCCCCTCTGTTATCTGGGTGAAGTATATTATTCCATAATGTTCATGAGAAAAGGAAGCAAAGAGTCAAAGACTTGCTTAAAATTTCAACCTAATCATCCTAACACCCAAGTTTGAATCTTCTTTGAACGTTTATTCTCCCCGCTTTCATATTTTATTAGCTATCAAGTCTTACATCTTTCTTTAAAATATCTTTTGCATTACCCCTTTCCTCTCTTCTACTAAGACTCTGTTTCAGGCCCTGTCTATCCCTCCTGCATTATGGTCTTAGACTTGGTCTCCCTGTCTCCAATCCTTGCAACACAGCTTGCCCTTTTTGCCTCTCGTGGCACAGTGGGATACTGTACTCAGTATCCTCTTTTGAAAAGAAACTAAAAAATACCCTTAATAATAGTCATCACCAGAAACTATTTAAATAAGATTCCTGTACTTGGTTACATAAGAGCAAAATTTGAACATTGTCTGAAGTTCACAAAACTTATTCTATTTGTGGTAGTACTGGGGGGAAAAAAGAAAAAAATGATAATTGAAGAAAAATTTTGATGATGTAGTTCTCTTATAAATTGGGAACAATGACCCTTGAAGGACCATAAAGAAAGTGAATGTCAAGATAATTTATTATTGTTACATGATCTACCTCGTTTTTCACTTTGTCTTACAGAGCTATGATATCCTCACAAGGTACCAAATATCCCAAACTTTAATGAACACTTCTGCAGTGTATAAAAGCAAGATAAAAAGAGCTGAAACGAACAGTTGGTGAATTTCTTATCTGCTGTTACTTTAGTATCAAACCTGTTAACCCAATGGTCTATACATATGATTACTATAGCAGGTCTCAGATGTGGAAGGTATATGTGTAATTACCTTTATAGTCCCATATTCTATTTATTATAATCATCATATTATCCCCATAGTTACAAACAGAAGAAAAGGATAGAAAATAGTAAAAGTAAAAGAGAACAAAATTCTTCAAGTCATTACAAGTTTAGGTCCTCAGGAAAGACATTACCTGAGAGGGGTTAAGATTCCACTGTGTTACCTGACAATACATCATCTTTGTCAGTTAAACATGATCTTGGATAAAATAGCATAGTTTTACCTTGGCGGTAGGGTAGCATTTTGTTCATTATACATCGGTGTTAAAACATTTAAAAAATGTGTAATTTCTAAAGGTTTTCAACCCTTTCTGAAGCAGGGTCTATGTTCTTTCCCTGAGAAGTCCTTGCCCTATCTGAAAAGGTAAAATTTCACAGCTCCTTTTGTAATTTACCGTGAGTTGTTTTCATTGTAGAAGAGCCAGTTTCTATGCGTGTCGGTTGGACAAACATTTATACGTTATTGGTGGAAGGAATGAAAGCGGCTACCTGTCCAGCGTGGAGTGCTATAACCTAGAGACAAATGAGTGGCGTTACGTGTCCTCTCTGCCACAGCCCCTGGCAGCCCATGCCGGAGCGGCACACAACGGGAAAATATACATTTCAGGCAAGTCATTCCTCCACTTTCTGTCACGAAGTTAGATCCAAGGCACTTTCATCACTTGTATGTATATGTTTAATTTACAGGAGGTGTGCACAATGGAGAATATGTCCCATGGCTATATTGCTATGACCCTGTAATGGATGTCTGGGCTCGAAAACAAGATATGAACACCAAACGTGCAATCCACACTTTGGCTGTAATGAATGATCGTTTGTATGCAATTGGAGGAAATCATTTGAAAGGTCTTTTTTTTCTTTAATCACAATAACATTTGCATCTCGTGTTTCTTGCTAAGGGGGTTTCTTCTTAAATAATCATACTAACCGAGGAAAAATCATGTTGAAGAAATAAAATATACTCTGTGTGGGTAAATTAGCAGTATCCTTGAGCAAGCATTTGTTTTGGCTTTTCTGCAGATGGGATTATTTTTAAGTTGCCATACACATTAAAGAAGTGAATAATGATGTCTACAGAAAATAAGAAACAGGGGCATTAATAATGGATAAACGGAAACAATTTGTTGTACCAATGAATTCAGTGAAATAAATTATTCCTTATCACCAAAGTTTAGAAATGAATTTTTCCTAGAAAATTGTTTTTTGCAGTAATCAGAAAGAACTTGAGTCAGAGGTGCACAAAGCTAATAAGTTCTTCTTCCCAAAAAAATATGCAATAGAATTTCATGTCTAAACTTAGAATTTTTTTAAGAATTAAATGTTAAACCGTATATTATCCTTAAATCTTATTACTTTTTTAATAAAAAACTTAAAGCATAGCATTTTTAGAGTCACATTTGGCTCCTTTCTTCCTCCGAATATGTGTATGAGTACAAGTTTGTAGTTTATGTATACATATATAACTTTATGTACATGTATATGACACCGAATTCAATGTAAAAGCAGAGAGGCCTGTGATAGTAGGAACATTATTGAATTGGTTTAGGCCTCAGTTTCCTCATATGAATATAAAGAGACTGGTCTAGTTGATCTTCAAGGTCTTCTCCAGCTCTGATATTCATGATCGTTGAAACTAATCTAAATAGGACACAGGCTATCCAGGTATGATAGATAAATTATTTTACAGTAGTATATACATATTTAAAGGTGGATTAGACATAGTTTTTTTTTCACTGATACACGCTTACCCCTAAGCATAATAAAGACTACATAAGAGTATTTTTGTATAGATATTTTCAAGGTCAAGTTCATGTTTATATGTGTGCTGCTCATCCTAGTGCTCTCTCCTTGGGAGAGGATTTTTCTTACTTTGGTGACTTTTCCCTTTTGACCTTTTTATTCTTTTTGCTTTTTACTCTTTCTCTCCCTTCCTTTCTTTCTTTCTTTCTTGACAGGGTCTCACTCTGTTGCTTAAGATGGATTGCAGTGGTAATCTTCCTAACCCACAGCAACCTTAAAGTCCTAGGCTCAAGGAATCCTCCTGTCTCAGCCTTCCTGGTAGCCAGGACTACAGATGCCCACCACCACACCTAGCTAATTTTTCTATTTCTGATAAATACAAGGTCTCGCCATGTTGCTCAAGCTGGTGTCTAACTTTAGGCCTCAAGCAATCAATCCTCCTGCCTCGGCCTCCCAAAGTGCAGGGATTATAGGCGTGGGCCACCGTGCCCACCCCCATTTAATTCTTTATCTTTTTCCCTGGTGTTCCTTCATTTCAAGCTATATACAACTCCTTTACCTCAACATGTTTTATATTAACTTTGTAGCTTTCTACATTATAGCCTGATTTCTTTCCATTTCTGTTGCTCAAGAAATATTTCAGAATTGTCTAACATTTCAGGTATTATTTGGACAAAAGGACTCAGGTAATGAAAACCTAAAAGAGAAATAGCACACACATCAAATTAAGTCAGCTTAGGAAGGCATCACGGGAAGGAAAAGATAAAGACTATGCCTAAGTTTGAATCCTAGTTATACACTTCCTGTTGCATGGCCTTCCTCAGGACACTTGACTTCATGTTTACAAAAGAGGGATGCTTATCTTTTTTTTATTTTTTTGTGGGGATTATATTCAACACATGTAACATGTAGCCAGCACAAAGAATGCATACATATCCTCAAAGGATGCCTATATTTCCCAAGGGCCCATTCCAAGTGTATGTGCTTCAAAAATTATCATCACTCATCTTAATGGTAAAGGAAAGGTACGTGCCCAGAGTTGCAGTGAGCACCTGGTTCTACCGCACCAGCATCTATGTCATTTATTTTATGTAAGAAGTTGGTAGCCTAATTATAACCTACCTCTGCAAGAATGAAAATTCTTTTACTTTTTGTTTCGTCTTCTCAATTCTTTTAAAATGCCCAACATATTGGTTAATCTAGTATACACACTGTAATTCTCAGCCACCAAATATCCATAGCATGCTTTTAACTAGAGAAGGTCACTAAGGATTTGGTGTCTTCAATGATCAGGAAGCTCCCAGGAGGGGGGTTTCACCCCCTAAGTTAAAGGCGAGGCCCCAGTAGAGTCCAGGAACTTCAGTTATTCCCAGTGACCAAGTTACTGCCCCTCTCACTGAGAAACCTTATCAGAAATGGGAGGAGGGGCCCTTCACGGGAAGGGACTCAGCCCCCACTCTAAACCTTGGTCCTTAGAGGATGTTGGAAACAATTTACATCATCAGAGCTGTTTATATACACAGTCGGATTATTTAAAAAAAGGTAAAAGATGCTGAACTACATATTTTCAATTAATCGAAACATATTTTGAGAGTTAAATATTTGCTTAAGAAAAGCAATACAGTTTAGGCTGTAATCGTCTGAGCTCTGAAGCCTGGATTCGGATCTTACCCTCTGACTTACTCAAGCCTTTGCCTTTCTCATGTCCTTCAGATCGCTGAAAAGAATGATAGAGGCGATCTCCTAGAGTGATGGAGGGAATTAAATGAGTTCATTTAAATAAAGCCCTCAGAAAATGAAACTAGCATATCGTAAGCACTGGGTAAAGCACTTGCTTTATTATTATTTTAAACCTTTTTAAATAAGATTCTAATAAGCCATTTCTTTATAAGATCTACCCACACAGAATCAGTCTTTACTAATGACATGTGCTCAGGCATTCTTGCTTTGAATGAATCCAAAATACCCAGACTTGGTTTGGATTTGGAGTGGGGGGGCGTCTATCTGATGTGTCCTTCAGTTTCATCAGTGAATGTATACATTCATGTCTTCAAATACACAGTTATCTAATTCTTGGCTCTAGATCTGTTTTTCAAAGAAGCTGGATCTAGCCTTAAATCGGAACCCTCACAGCTTATTCTTTTGTGGTTCCCTTTTGGTCTATCACTTAGGTTTCTCCCACCTTGATGTAATGCTTGTGGAATGCTATGACCCAAAAGGTGACCAGTGGAATATTCTTCAAACTCCCATTCTGGAGGGTCGAAGTGGTCCTGGCTGTGCAGTGCTGGACGACAGCATTTACTTGGTGGGGGGATACAGCTGGAGCATGGTAGGTGTCTCTGCCATTTGTTTGTGCTTTCTTCTGCTGTTGCCCCCCAAATGTGTTACCCTGCATACATGTATCCTAGAGAGCATCCATATTAAATGCAAGCAGCCAGGTACTTTTAAGTAGTAAAATAAAATCAACCTGATTGCCATTGAAGTGGTTTGATAACTGGTCAGCCCCATCACAAGATGTTTCTGTTTCTCTCCTATCCTCATATTTTTGTGATTCTGGCTTTCCAACTAGAAGTGAAACTCAAGTGACTTTACAAATCTGCTGCTACAATTAAATGAGAGAGTCTGAAACTTTTTGAGTAATAAGGCATGAAAAATGGAAATTCATTCTCAAATATCTAAAATTTTATTCAGGATGCATGATTTGACATTACTTACCCCCCATCATGAAAATTTCTTTTATATATATATATATATGTATATATATATATTTACTTTTTTTAATTAAGTCATTTGTACATAGATCATCAATACATTTATTTATGCCATTATGGGATTCAATGTGTTGATTACATCATTAAAATTTCTAAACGCACAAAAATTGAGATTACAAAGGATCCTCATTAACTTATCTTCCAGCCTCAATGGTCCATCACCATTTTGCCATACTTACTCAATCTATTCCTCCTTTTAAAAATTTTGGCTGAACTTTGAAGCAAATATAATACATCATATTACTTCACCCTAAATGTTCTAGTATTTATCTTTTAAAAAATCATGCACTTATATAAATTATCACACCAAAAAAAAGACAATAATTCCTTTATAGTCAACACATTTTCAAATTTCCTATATTTACTTGGAAAAAAGATTTATTAATATTTTCAAGTTGGCATATTCAAATCAGGGTCTAACAGGTCCCACTCCTATTTGGTCATTATGTCTCATAGCTCTCTTGCAATCTATAACACTACTCTGCTCCACTTTTCCTTCCATGACACTAACTTCTGGGTAAAAGAGGGTCAATTACCATATAGAATACTTTGCATTCTGGAATTGGTTAAGGACTTCCTTGTTGTATTATTTAAAGTTGTCCTTCATCTGCATAATTTCTATAGACTTAAAGATAAAGGCTTAAGTTCAGTCTTTTTGTTCTTTTTTCTTTTATTTGCACATGTGTACGTGTTAGCAAAAACACCTGAGAAGGTGGCTTAGCACCTCACACCCAGAGACACATCAAGTCTAGTTATCACATAATCACTTTTAATATGGTGGCCATTTTTATATTTTCCCATTTCTCTATATTAGTTTTATATGATTAATTTGGTATTATAATCATATTAATTTTATTCTCTTAAAAAACTGTGATATAAAGTTTTGAGAAGCGTTACAAAGTTAATAGTTATATGAAGACATATGTACGGATATTTATAACTCAACATTTGTACATGTGCTTGTTCGTTGGTACAAATGGTTAGCTGCAAGAGTGTACATGAGTATGCTTGGAAGCAGATATGAAAACTACATCTTCAGAAAAATGATTATTAGGTTTGTTGGCTTTTTTTGTTTGTTGCCCGTGATAAAGCTGCTTTTGGTGAAGAGGAAAATGTTACACAAGCACTAGCCCTTCAAGTTGACAAAGGAAACAGGATAGAAACACATTTTGTATTTCTCATGGGGCCTCTTGAAAATAAATGAATCAATGTATGAAAAATTTGGTAAGCTTTCATTTCCAACTTATTTTAAACTGGTTTTCAATCCCAGCTCTGATTCTTTCCAGTAGCAAAATAAAAATGAAGAAGTGAAGCAACAATCTAAAATCCTATTTACTTTGTTTATTTGAGTATTTAGGGTAAATTTGTCTTTTTTTAAAGCTTAAACCAACTGGACAACTTCAATTTTTGGTTAATTACTTGAAAAGATTTGTTTAGCATTAGGACAGCAATCTCAACCTGTGGATCGCGACCCACAGGAACAGTATGAAAGGATCGCGGAGTTAGGAAGATTGAGAACCACTGATCAAGGATAGTCTGAGTATTTATTTGACTTTTATTATTAGTCAAAAACAAAAAAGATTTTGAAATCTTGTGAGTCTCAAATTTTCCCTTGGAATAAAACAGTATAAAATTCCAAATGCTTTCATTTAGAATTTTTTAGCAGAAGCAGAGATTAGATTCCCCCCCCCCAGGTAAATGTAATCATTTATATTGCAGTTGAACTTCTCTATAGATCTGTCTCTAAATGCACACCTCTCTGCCATTACAGGGAGCCTACAAATCATCTACAATATGCTATTGTCCAGAAAAAGGGACCTGGACAGAACTTGAAGGAGATGTAGCAGAACCCCTGGCAGGCCCAGCCTGTGCCACAGTCATCCTGCCTGCCTGTGTACCGTACAATAAATAACACCAAGAAACCGTGGAACGAACAGTGTCACATTCTAGGAAGCAATGGCAAGTGGCCTCACTATCACAATAGGAGCAATGCATTCTGATGGTACAACCGCCAAAACCCACCCTTGGTTTCTGGATTTATAAAAAACTTCAAAAAAAGAGACCCCTTCTTGAATAGATACTGTGTCTCTAGTTCAGATCACACCAAACTTCCTGTGATGACAGACTCTTCCATTTCAGACTAGTTTTAACTTGTCCTAGCTTTATGAAAACTCCTCACGTGGATCTTAATTTGCAAAAAGAGAAAATACAGAAGAATGGCCCCAGAGAGACCTAAGATCAGTGTTGTGCTTGTAGTCTACCTGCATGTGATCTATGTTGAAGTTTTGGGGATGTTGTGTTCATGAATGATTCAAAACTGGAACCACCAAAATACTTACACTGCATTACAGAAATTGCCACTTGATTCTGTATTCCTAGCCTTTGGCTACTTCACAGACTCTATAGGCAACCCAGTTATTGAAAATCACATAAGATTAAGGAAGGGCATTTTCATTTCTATACAACTTCATGTTATGTACCTTCTGCTCTACCAGCACCTCATGGGATCAGAGAAGAGAAAGAGGTTGGCTCTTGTAGCAAATGCTTTCTGTCCTATAGGTTCTAGGCTAGGCAGTTCATTCCTGTGTCCTCAATTTTATCCGAAGATTAAAGCAAAGTACCCTATGTCACTGTTCAGTTAACAGAGGTTTTGTGCTTTCTCATTTTTTATAGTGTGTAAGTAGTGAACACACATGTTGTTTGCTTCAAAAGACGAAACTGAAAATTTCAGTCATAAAATATTTCAGAGATTCTATAAGATGACACTTGTGACCCAAATTTAATTCTTAACAAAATGAGTGATTGCTTTCAAGAATTCCGAGATGAAAAGAAAGAATAATTTCTCCTAAGTGCAATCCCAGTTTTCCCTCTGTTTCTGAAACTCAGAAATTACAAGTGCCACAGGAGCCAATTATAGCAGAATATTTCTCCCCTTCCTCAGTTGAGTTACCTTCATTATTTCCCCAACTCATATTTCGTTTGTTATCACCAGAGATGCCTAAATTCAGTTAAGTGAGCAATTGCTAGTTGTCATTAGAAGCATGAGGAATTTAGGAGCAGAAGGTCAGGAGAGCATGAGATAGTCTCAGTGTGGCCAACCAAAAGAGAAAAACTGGCAGGAACCCCAATTTCATTTTCAGGTTCTTTAGCTTGAACAACAACTGTTAGAAGTTTTTTAAAAAGTCTCTAATATTTTTTCAATCACTCAGAGATGTTGTTAAATCCCTTGACAAATGTGTCATTCAAAACAAAAATAAGGGAAAGCCACAGATTAAAAATGCCTTGGTGATAAGATTTCATTGTGGAGAACATCACGATAGATGGGTGTACTGGAATCCAATGCCGTTTCTACAGTAAAGTGCAATCTTCATTGTTTTGTATTTATTTGTATGTTCAGATCCAAAGGATCCGTTGTAAAAATATATATATATAAATATATATAACCAGTGCAATCAACTTTCATTTCTTTTTCCTTGAAAACATATGACTATATAGAAAGAAATAAAAGTTACAGTACAGTGTGGGAAAATCCCAGCAGACATCACAAAGAGAACAAGGTCTGCTTCAGAACCATTGGTTGTCAACTGTCACTCTTTCTTATAAAAATCACAATTTATACAAGAACATTTGCTTTCCTAACTTAGAGTTGTTCTTCATTTTATTTTTTATTTCTAGCCAAAACAAATAAAAGCATCTATGAGAACTATAAGTAAAGCTTTCTGTATTTCAGAAAGACAGAAACTACTAGAAAGTGAAAAGTGAATAAATACGTCACAGAGAATGTAAATTTTGTACAATATTAGAATGTATAAATGAAGCTTGCTTGGAAGGGGAAAACTTTAAATAAAAAATTTATGTACTAATTGAATTGTGTCTCATATCCTCCCTATATTAAATATGCGAAAGTCTCAACATTGAATTCTTTGAAAGTTTAGAATATGTCAATGCCTAAATACTTTTTACTCTGCAGATATGCTTTACAAGTTCATTTAGCTTCCTCACAATATGTAAATGTATACAATATGGACCATGTTAAAAATTATGGAGTGCTTCTGGAAGAATGTTGTGAGTTAAAAGTCATATGAGTTGAATGTGATTTTTCCACTACAAGAGTGTCACTATAAGATATAACTTAACTAAGATCTAATAGCTGTTGATAGACATTATTATAAGAACATGGTGTTAAAAAATACCTGCACCCTTTCTAAAGAATAAGTGATTCGCACATTTAATTAAATTAATTGTCTAAATACATAGGATTTAATTTTTTCTCTTTTATTTAAAATCAGACCAAGAAGTTTTACAGGACAATCAATCAGACGGGCATGGAAGATATAGGGGGAACTAAAGCATTCATTGAAGGTGGCAATTGGGTAGCTCTTCAGGCAAAGAGTTATGCAAGGTCAGAAACCAGTTTCAGAAGCCTGCAAGCTAGGAAGAATTTACTGCAACTCTCCTCAGACAAATTAGTGATAAAGGAGCTCACAGTTAAAGGATCTTTTGAAGAAGGCATTTAGTGCTATTAAATTCTCTCTTAACACTGCTTTAGCTGTATCCCAGAGGTTTTGATAACTTATATCATTTTGTTTTTTAATTAAAAATACTTTTTGATGTACATTTTTATTTCATCATTGATTCAAGGATCATTCAACAGCAGGTTGTTTAATTTCTATGTATTTGTGCAGTTTTGAGAGTTCCTTTTAAAAGTGATTTCTAGTTTTATTCCACTGTGATCTGAGGAGATATATAGTATGATTTCAGTTTTTTTAATTTGCTGAGACTTGTTTTGTGGCCTAATAGATGATCTAGCTTAGAAAAATGTTCCATTTGCTGTTGCGAAAAATATATATTCTGCTATTTGAGGTAGAAATCCTGCCAATGTCTGCTAGTTCCATCTGTTCAGGAATCCAGTGTTTCTCTATTGATTTTATACCTCAATGATCAGTCTAGTTCTGTCAGTGGACAGTCTTGAGGTCCTCAACAATTATGATGTTGCTATTTATCTCTCTTTCTTTTCTTCTTTTCTTTCTAAACTGAAAGTCTTACTCTTCTTTTCTTTCTAAATTGAATGTCTAACTCTGCTGTCTATGCTTGATTGCAGTGGCATCATTATAGTCCACTGCAACCTCAAACCGCTGGGCTCAAATGATCTGCCTGCCTTAGCCTCCCAAGGAATGGGGACTATAGGCACACACCATCATGTCCAGTTGATTTATCTATTTCTTTGTAAAGACAAGGTCTTGCTATATTTCTCAGGTTGGTGTCAAACTCCTGGGCTCAAGTGATCCTGTTGTCTTAACCTCCCAAAGTCTAGGATTGTAGGTATGAACCACAGTAACTGGCCTGTTTATTTCTTCCCTTAAATCTAATAGCATTTGTTTTACGAATCTGAGATCTCCTGTCTTATGTGCACATATATTTAAGATTGTTATAGCTTCTTATTAAATCAATTCCTTTATCATTACATAATGACCTTCTTTGTCTTTTTTTGCTGTTGTTTATTTAAAGTTTATTTTATCTAATATAAAAATAGCCACTCCTTACTGTTGGTTTCCACTTGTGTGAAATATTTTTCTAACACTTTTCCTTGAGTCTATGGGGATCTTTAGGAGTTAATGGGTTTCTTGGAGATGATATATATTTGAGTTGTGTGGGGTTTTTTTTTAAATCATTTCTCCTGATCTATATCTTTTAAGTGAGATATTTAGGCCATTTACATTCAATGTTATTATGAATATGTGGTTGTCTAGGAAAGACTATTTCTTTTTCATTTATGAAGCTTATTTTTGGAGGATATAGTATTCTTGGCTAATAGTTATTCATTTAAGAAGACTAAAAATAAGACCCATTCACTTCTGGCTTATAAAGTTTTTTCTGAGAAATTTCTATTAGTCTGATAGGTTTTCCTTAATAAGCTACCTGATTCTTTCATCTCACAGTTTGTAAGATGTTTCCTTCAATTAAATTTGGTCAATCTGATGATTATATGTCTTGGAAGGTCCTGTTTGCAATTTTCCAAGTATTTCATGACATTTTTGCGTCTGGATGTCTAAAGCTCAAGCAAAACCAGGGAAGTTTTCTGCCATTTTTCCCTCAAGAGTGTTTTTGATGTTTTTTGCTCTTCTGTTTCTCCCTTAGGCACACCTATGTTCGTCTTACATAGTCACGTGATTCTTAAAGACTTGGTGCATTCTTCTTCATTCTTTATTCTTCATTTTTGACTGGCCAAGTTAACTCAAAAACCTGTCTTCCATCTCTAAAAGTCCTTCTTATGTTTGGTTTAGTCTGTTGTTGAAACTTTCCACTGAATTTTTTTACTTCTCTAAATATTTTTTTCATTTCCAGAAGTTTTGTTATTATTTTTAACTATCTATTTCTTTAGTGAATTGTTCATTTATGTCTTGGATATATTTTTCTTTCTCTGTGTTAGTTTTCCACTTTTTCATTGGTCTCATTGTCCCCACTGAGCTTGCTTGTGATCCATATTTTGAATTCCATATCTGGCATCTCATAATTTTTCTTTCCTTTGGATTCCATTGTTGAAGAGCTAATGTGATCCTTTGTGAAATGGAGTGTCAAACCAGTCTGTTTTTTCATGTTGCCAGCAAAGTTTTTATGCTGCTTCCTTCTCATCTGAAACCTAGTCTCTTAGTTCTAAACAGATAGATTTGCATCACACTTATTCTCCTCTCCTGAGAACTCTGTTGCTGCTCAGTGGAGAGAGAAAGAGAAGGTATATTGCCTTTTGCTTCATGCCAGTAGGTCCCACTGCAATGTTGCTGGCCATTTGGTTCTTTGTCACTCAGACCCCTGGGAGAGTATTCAGGTACCAATGTTGCTGGATGAGGTTATATAATCCCCAGTTCTCAGGCCCCTGGATGGTGTGCTTGAGTACTGCTCTAGAAGACTTATTGGGCAAAAGAGGGGCAAATGTACTGTGACCCTCTCTAGTATTAAGCAAAAGTAATGATATTTCTTCCTTCTCCATTAGATCTTCTCCCACACTTCCACAGCACACCAAAAAACACCATTCTTGAGGGAAGTCACCATTACCATCCTCTAAGCCTATGCCTAGTTGCTACGGGCCTTCCTACAAATACCTTGATATCCTTAAAGGTTCCAATGCTGTCCAGATATCATAAGCAATTAAGAAAATATGCTGTCTTTTTCCTAATCTCAAGGAACCATCTACTTTAAGTCCAAAACTATACTGTATATTTCATGTCTTATATTTAGCTAGTTAATATTTGAAGGAATTTGGGGTAGGAAGGGCAAATATGCTGAAGGGGCAAAAAAAGATGTCCTTTCTAGGTATATGCCTTAAAACTGGCTAAAATGGAGAGAATGTTCATAGGGACCAGATTTTTAAATTAATTAAGCTATGTCTATGAGCTTAAAGTTAGTGTCTGCATTTGTTCCCCCCTATTCAGTCAGACTCGTATTTTCCCAGCTGTTTGAAACTTACATCACTTAACAAGCTGTCATCATTATCAACATGGTAAGTATCAAGCATTCACTGAACATATCCCAAAGGGCATCATTATAAATGCCAGACTTCTGCTTAAACTTGGTTCTTTAGGTCAAAATAGTTAAAAACTAAACACACAAAGAAGCTAAAATAAGATTGGTAAAGCACACAAAAGTCAATTCATTGATGAGTATCTTGATAAGACTTAGTTCCTAAGGGACTACACATGATTAATCAAGCCTGACTTTCTAAAAGCATCTGACCTAGAGAATACTAAAACTATAGTGGAAGATAAAATGGAAATAAGAAGCAGCAGAAAGGTCAATGTAAGAAGAAAATCTTCAACTATATAATATGTTGCTTTGTTTAGTTGTAGCTGTATAGTGGTCCTATGAATAGCACAATACAAATGCTCAAGTATTGAGTGCGATTTGTTAATGGAGATTGTCTTAGTCTGTTTTGTGCTGCTATATCAAAATTCCTGAAACTAGATAATTCATAATGGACAGAATTTATGGGCTCACAGTTCTGGAGGCTGGAAGATCCAATACCATGTTGATGGAGTCTTTCCAGGACTTTCTTGCTGCATTATCATATGGCAGAAAATGAGGGAGGAATAGGGGGCCAACTTGCTCTTTTATAATGATATAAATTCCACTCATGAGATGGGGCCCCCATAGCATAAATATCTTTTAAATGTCTCAACTCTTAACATTTTCCAATGGAAATTGAATTTCAACATGAATTTTAGAAGAGACAAATATTCAAACGATAGCAGAGATAGTCTACACTTGTGTCTCTATATGCTTGGTGAAATAATAAAAAGTTCAATTCTAGAAATGCATACTAAAAATGTGCCTTAAGAATGCAGGACAATAGTTTAGGAATAAGAAAAAGTATTCTTTAAATTGAAGCTTAGAGAGACTTATTCTACTCTATTTTAGGCTATTGCCTAGCATAGATAGATATATATACACATACACATATAGATGTATATATGTAAGACTCAGCAAATATTAATTCTTAACATTAGCAGAAGCAGCAGTTTTTTAGCTCATTAGTGACACTAAAAGCAAAAATATTTAAGTAAGTTAATGCATAGGACTGCTCCTTAGACACAAAAGAGTTATACCAATTTAGGTAAAGTGATTCTTGATTGTAACATTCCTTTCCTTTTTCCCTTATTAAGCTAATTCTTGCTATGACCTTCCTAATCCTTTATGTACAACAAAGTGACATGTGAGCAGGTGAACATTGTTTGTAGGATGGAGTCATCTTGCATTTAAGGAGATACTAATCTCCTTGCTTCCAATTACATTGTTCAAATCTGAGACATTCAGCCTTACCAATTGCCTCAGGTAAACACAACCAGGAGACCTAACAACAGGTTCAAAACACCCCTGGCAACCAAGCACACTAACCAAAGGCCTGGGGGTTGCACTGCCCGCATTTACCACTACTGGCATCTATGGACTGATACCTTCCCAGTCTGCTTCCTACTGCCACCCACTGTCACCTATTTCCACATGCAATCTGGGGGACTAAAGGATATAATGAACACCATTCAGGGGATGGGCACATTTATAGTTCAGATTCAACCCATGTATCAAAAACATTTGTGCTGCCTAAATATTTTGAAATAAATAAATAAACGTTGGCAAATTTTAATTTATGTACTGTATCACAGGCCCAAACTGCATTCATATGTATTTTTTTCTAATTCCCTCCCACTAAATTCATTCCATAGTTCTTGATCTACGTAACTACTAATATTATTTCCCCACAACACTTGGAAATATATAAAAGTTCTAGCTCTCCAGAGATATTATTTATTCAGTTCATCTCTGGTTTTTTCCTCATTTAATATTTCTGATGAGAAGAAATCTTGCAAGTCCTCCACCACCAGAGTAGTTGTGGTAAGTTGTACTTTCCTTATGAATGAACTCAGACCACCAAATTCCCATTTCAGGCCAGATGGCATTCATATAGTTTGGCAGGAAGTTCTTTACTTGCCTTACAAGTTTTTCTCAAAAGCAATTCAGACTATTAAAGCCAGCTGGGATGGGATGCCATATTAAATCTATTCATTTCTCTTCTGATTTTCCATGTTAGTATAACTGACAGGAAAAAAAAAAGAAAGAAAAGAAAAGAAAAAAAAAGACCTTTAAAGCCAAAGTCCCTAGAGCAAGTCTGCATGAGCTACATGAGACTATGTGAGGTCCCATAAGAAGATATAATCCAGGTCTCTAGCTAGACCACCCCTAAAATGGTCATCTCCTTGAAATCCTTAGACCTGTACTATTTGTATACCTTCTATCTCATACTTTCTTATATCGATGGTGTTTTATGTTTATGATGTGTTTAAAATCCCTCTATATAGAATGGGTAATGCCTGATCTGTTGTTTCCCTACAATGTCTTGCCCATAGTGGTGTTCAATAAATGGGTGGTAGTTCATTTTAAAGGCAAGAATCCCTGGAGCAGCAGATTTACTTCTGACTCTTAAATGTTATGGCCATAATCTTAGAAATATAAATTGTACATGGATTTTCTTAATTCTGAATTCCACATATATATTAATAACAAATCTAATAAATAATAATCTTGATACAAAAGTTAGTAAGTGTAATATGATAAGCTACTTGCCTTTGTCATATTAGCCATATTTCTCCTATTTAGTAGCCATGAAAGCCAGAGTTGTAACCCCACTATTATACAAATCTTTGCTCCATACACAAATGGATAGTGCTGGTACAATTCTGCCCTTCAGCTCAGGAAACATTTACACAAATTGTTTCCTAGGTGGTCTCTTCACAATGAGAATGAGTATGTAATAACTCTGTAAGTATATTCAGAAAGAATGGTATTGTGCTTTCAGTCTTTTATTCATATATTTCTTGCACTGTTGAAAAAGTTCTTTGATGTGGTGCCCTGTGAAGAATATAAATATACTTAAATAAACAACCATAATGTAAGGTATATGTGCAGTAGAAACATACAAATAAAGTACTGTGGTAGTTCCAGAAAGGAAGAATTTATGGTCCAACTATGGAAATCAGGGAAGACTGAGACAAAACGAGTAGACAAAGTTAGTCATGAAGAATAGGCAGAAAATAAATTATTTTTTTCAATTAATGCATATAAGGTAACCCCTGAAAATACAATAAATAACAACAAACCACATTCATATGGAAAAGTGCTAAATCAAAAGTATTATTATGATCATTGGCATATTAATGTATTGAATGATGATATAAATAATGAAGAAGGAGTTAGGGCAAAAACTTTCATGTCCAGGTAGAAAAAAGTAATTCACAGTAGGCTAAGACTTCCATAGTCTTACAGGCATTAGAAAGCTATGAAGGGAATCAGGACCAGATTAGTTGAAATTCCAGTGGGTAACAGTGTTTTGAAATGAGCTGATGATGGCCAATAACTTTTTTCCCCCTCTGGGGACATTTTCCATTTCTAGCTACAAGTTGATCAGTTGATCAACCTTGGCTCAGGCAGAGGACCTATGCTATGAGTAAGAGAAAGAAACCAGCAAAACTTTTTAACTATCACACAGAATTGAAGTGATGAAAATGAAAACTTGAGGATTCTTAAACACACAGCCAGTTTTCCCCAAAGAAAACTTTTTGAGTTCTGGTGTTGCATAAGAATGTAGGAGGCTAGGCCAAAATCTACCAAAAGGCAGAATATATTAATAGCTTCCACAATCTCACAGTGGTTAGGAATTAAAGACTTACAAGGTCAAGACTACTGTTTCAAATGTATAAATGTTCACTCCCTTAAGACTTCTGCAAATTTTAAATTTATATGAATTGTGAAGATAAAAGTTAAGCTGAAAACCTCTGAAGAGAAAACCTAAACCTCCTCTAGACGTGAGGCTGAGGAGAAAAAAACCCACCAGATTCTTATCCAAATGTCTGTGAGGGCCTGCCCTAGAAATAGGGACAAACCAAATGTAAATTGAGTGTTACAGAAGCACACTCCAACTAAGCTCAATCCCTAATTGAATTGTGATGATCACCACCTCACTCTATCTGCAAAACAGAGTAAAGGGATATCTCTGTTTGAAACCTCTAGAGCCTACAGTTTTTTCAAACACATGGGATTGCATTGAGCCAAAAATTAATTGGTTATAAGAAAAATACATCATATGATCTACAATCTACAGAATAAAACAGAGAATAAAAGTAGACCCAGTGCTGATTTTTGAGTAACAAACAAATAAATATGAGTAATACGTTAACAAAATATAGGAAAAGTAGAAAAGATAAATGAAGGGATGAAGAACTTTACCCCAGAATTAGAATCTATTTTTAAAAGAATCTAATCTCTATTCTAGAACTAAAAATGCAGTATCTTAAATTAATAAGACAATAAATGGCATTTATGGTCGACAAGACACCAGAATACAGGATTGATAAACTGGAAGAGAGACTAATAGAAAATACACAAAATGAAATATAGAAAGAACAAAGAATAAAAAAATACACTAAAGTGAAAGAGACTTCTGGGACAGGCTGAAAATGTCTGACATATGTATTGTTGTTGTTCAAGAAAGAAGGAAGAGAGATAATAGAAAAGCAATAGTCTAAACCATGTTGGCCAAGAGTTTTCCAAAACTGTTAAAAGATATTCATGTACAAATTCAAGAATCTCAACAAATCTCAAGCAGAATAAAGACAAAGAAAACCATGCAGTACATATTATAAATATACTGCGCTGTGTGAAAATACAGTGAAATCCCTAAAAAACAAAGAAAAGAATCTTAAAAATAGTAGAGCAAAAACTCACATTATTTTCAAAGAAAAAACAGTGTGACTTTCAGAGGCTGGGTGCAGTTGCTCACACCTATACTTCTGTAATCCTAGCACCCTGGGAGGCCAAGATAGATAGATTGCTTGAGTTCAAGAATTCAAGACCAGCCAGAGCTAGAGCAAGCCACTAGAAACAGTCAGGCATTGTGGTGGGTGTCTGTAATCCCAGCTACTTAGGGGGCTGAGACAAGAGGATCACTTGAACCCAAGAGTTTGAGGTTGCTGTGATCTATGACATCGTGGCACTCTACTGAGGGTGACAAAGTGAGACCCTAAAAAGAAAGTGACTTCTTTCTACTTAGGTCTCAACAGAAATTATGGAAGATAGAGATATTAGACACATTGGAATAATATTTTTTAAAAACTAAAGGAAAATTAGAGCCATCCCAGAATTCTTTATCAGTGAAAATATTCTCTTATAACAGAAAATGAACAAGATAATTTCAAAAAACAAAACCTATGGGAGTTTACTATTAGTAAATATATTCAATATATTCAATTCAATCTGCACTAAAAGCAACAAAGAAAGGTTTTTCAGACAAAAAGAAAATTGTTTGATTCCAAAGCCAGAAAAGGGTTCAACATTAACAACAACAATAAAAAAACTATAGACCAATATCCCTTAAGATTATAGATGCAAAAATTCCCAATAAAACCCTAGCAAACTGGCTCAGCATCCGTAGCTCAGCAGTTAGGGCACCAGCCACATACACCAGAGCTGGTAGGTTTGAATCTGGCCCTAGCCTGCTACACAATGACAACTACAACAAAAAAATAGCCAGGCGTTGTGACAGGTGCCTGTAGTCCCAGCTACTTGGGAGGCTGAGGCAAGAGAATCGCTTAAGCCTAAGAGTTTGAGGTTGCTGTGAGCTGTGAGGCCATGGCACTCTACCGAGGGGGACAAAGTAAGACTGCCTCAAAACAGACAAACAAACAAAAAAACCCTAGCAAACTGTGCCAAGTAGGCTTCATCCAAAGTGCAAGGATGGTTCAATATATTCAATTCAACCCCTTTTTATGATAAGAATGCTTAAGAAAACAGGCATAAACAGGACTTACCTCAAAATTATAAAAGTAATTTATGAAAAACCCACAGCCAACACCATACTGAGTGGGTAAAAATGAAGAGCATTCTCACTTAGAACTGAACAGGACAAAGCTGCCTACTACCCCCACTTTTATTTAACAAAGTCCTAGCCAGAGAAATCAGACAAGAGAAGAAAATCAGGGGTACCCAAATGGGGGCAGAAGAGATCAAACTATTGCTCTTTGTTGACAATATGATCTTATATCTAGAAAACCCCAAAGGTTCTGCCAAGATATTTTAATAAATAATTTCAGCAAAGTCCCAGCTTACAAAACCAATATACATAAATTAGTAGCATTCATTTACACCAACAAGAGACAAGCTGAAAACCAAATCAGACTCAATACCTTTCATGATAGAAACAAAGGAAAGAAAATATCTAGAAATGTATTTAACTAAGGAGGTGAAATACCTGTTCAGGGAGAACTACAAAACACTGAAGATGGAAAATAACAAAAGATGTAAACAGATGTAAAAATATATCATCTTTATGGATCAGCAGAATCAATATTGTTAAAATGTCTATACCACCCAAAGTGATCTACAAACTTAATACAATGCCCATTAAAATACCAATTCTATACTTTAGAACTAGACAAGACTTCCTATAGCCAAAGCAACCTTAAACCAAAAGAACTAACTGGGAGGCATCAGTTTATCAGATTTCAACCTATACTCCAAGGCTGTAGTCACCAAAACAGCATGGTACTGGTGCAAGAACAGAATCATAGACCAATACATTAGAACAGAATAGAACATATAAAACCACCCTCATATGCCATCTGATCTGATATTTGTTGAAGTAGACAAAAATATATGCCATATTTAAAAGAACCCCTTTTCAATAAATGATGGAAAGAGATTTGGATAGCCACGTGTATAAGACTGAAACAGGGTCTGCATTTCTAACCTTTCACAAAATTAACTCACAATAAGTAGCAAACATAAACCTAAGGCATGAAACTATAAGAATTCTGCGAGAGAATGTTGAAAAAAAAAATTCTTGTAGCCATTGGCCTAGGCAAAGAATTTATGAAGAAGACCCTCAAAAGCAATCACAACAACCAAAAAAATAGGCAAATGGGACCTGATCAAATTAAAAATCTTCTGCACAGCCAAGAAAACAATCAATAAAGTGAATAGACAATCCATAGAATGGAAGAAGATATTTGCATGCCATGCATCAAATAAAGGGCTAATAACAAGAATCTATAAAGAACTCAAGCAAATGGCTCGGCGCCTGTGGCTCAGCAGGCTAAGGCTCCAGCCACGTACACCTGAGCTGGCAGGTTCGAATCCAGCCCGGCCTGCCAAACAACAATGACAGTTGCAACCAAAAAAAAAAAATAACTCAAGCAAATAATGAAGAAAAAATCAAACAACTCCATTAAAAGTGGGCAAATGGCATGAACAGAAACTTTTCAAAAGAAGATAGACTAACTAATAGCTGACAAACATGAAGAAAAAGCTCAACATCTCTAATAATCAGGGAAATGTAAATCAAAACCACAATGAGGGGGCGGAGCAAGATGGCTGACTGGAAGCTGCCTCTGAAAAAGGCTCCTATCCAAAAGGGAGGATAACCTCTTGAAACTGCACAATTGAGCTGAATCCTGGGAACCCAGCCAAGAGAGAGAAGTGATTTCTGTGGATAACCTCTGCTGAGAGTGGCTGCGGCCCCAAGAAGGCACGCT
>CAUYRH010087927.1:0-18447 GCA_963574655.1 Perodicticus potto
TTTTTTGAGACAGAGCCTCAAGCTGTCACCCTGGATAGAGTGCTGTGGCATCACAGCTCACAGCAACCTCCAATTCCTGGGCTCAAGCGAGTCTCCTGCCTCTGCCTCCCAAGTAGCTGGGACTACAGGTGCCCACCACAATGCCCGGCCATTTTTTGGTTGCAGCTGTCGTTGTTGTTTGGCAGGCCCGGGCTGGATTTGAACCCACCAGCTCAGGTGTACGTGGCTGGCGCCTTAGCCCGTTGAGCCACAGGCACCGAGCCGGCCCTCAGTCTTGATGATGAAAGTGAGGAAGACAAAGCTACAGAAAGTGTAAACACAGGAACAGACCATGATAACCTCTAGGTCCTGAAGAGGCAGGCTAGGAAAGAAAAGAATGCATATGGTAGGATCTGATTGTTTAGTATGATAACTCCTTTTGACAGTGTTACCTCCCAAATGCACTGCCCTTATAAACAGAGTATAAATGAGTTGTTCATTGTACCTAGAACACTGTTTGGAACTTAAAAGACTCTCAAAAAATATTTGCTGAATGAATTTTAATTTAAAAAAGGTATAAGCACTTTCTCTACCTTTATAATAAAGCAGCTGTCGGCATAGAAGAAGTGTGTTGAATGACAAGTTTCTACTTATTTTCCTTCTGCCTAGAAGGCCTTGCAGTTTTGGGTAGGATTAGAGATTTGCTCTTTTCAATGGAACTTTATATGAAAGACATTTGTGCTTAAAAGAAAGGAGAAGCTAAAAAAGGTATTATTTCTTCTCCTAGTCTCTTTCATTTATTTTTCAAATACAGTTAGAATTTGGGTTTATTCAATTTGAATTACTTTGCCCTACCCCTATAACGAAACTCATTTTAAGTCCCTTGCAGGCATCACTTAGCTAATTTGAATAGACTTTATGGGGTGCAAGTGACATGTTGGTTTATGAATTCTAGGAACAAAAGTCGATATGTATGTGTGTGTGTTTGGTTTCTGTAAATCTCATTCAGCATTGTTAACAGGCAAGGTGTATCCCCCCATTCATAAATGACCTCTTATTTGCCTTCACTCAGCTGAAGTCCCCAATAGGCAAAGTTGCAAATTGTGAAGTCTTGTCACCAGTACCTCTCACCTTCCTTTTTCTCATTCTCAGTGGTACTTTTTTTCTCTGCTCCTTTCTGGGTGTAACTACTTTTTTCACAACCTTAAGCATTCACCTTAAACCATCTTTAAGAGATAAACTTTACCAAGTAATGTAAAATAGTAACTTACTATGCTGTGGGGCCGAAATTTGGACAGGGTATAACAGGAACACCAGCTCAAAGGCCAGGGCTAGAAAGGTTGATGATGTCAGTTGGAGGCCCTCGTTCCTCTCCACCTGGTTCTCTGTATGTGGTATGTATGAACTGGATTGGCTAACTTACAGCCCAATTGTAGTCTCCTCAGTCTCCTGACCCAAAATGCATATTATTTTTAGGACCCAACCTCAAATCATATAGCATCACTTCCGCCATGCTTTATTTTGGGGAACAGTTATGAGCCTACTTAGGGAGAGAAGAACTAGACCAGAAATACTGCTATGGCCATTTTGGGGAAATAGAACCCATCCCAGATAATTTTTAAAGAAATCAAATTTTAGTGTTATTTTAAATACAGCATTAATTTAAATTGAAATGTTTATAATATTATCATCCACGGAACCCTGTTATGTTACTGTCATCAGCACAGTTGACTTACAAGGTAGGTACTGTCATCCCCAATTTCAAAATTAGGGAATTAGGGAAGTTAAATAGCTGGTCCAGATTCACATATTTTCAACCAGCTGCACCACAAAGCATAGCTCATGTTTTCTTAGTGCTTCATGTTGCCTTGTTTGTCACCTGTAACATTTACTCTACAAAAGAACTAATGTAGAATGGTGGTTGTAGTGTGTACATTTTGACAGCATTTGGCCACAGTAGCAATTTTGATATTTTTCTGGTTCATTACCATGGAGGTCTCTTGGTACCTGTTTCTTCTAAGTGAGGAAATTTGCACAGCTCCAAAATTAGAGGGTGAAAAGAACCAAGTATTCATAGCATAAGGTACTATCACACAGCTTGATTGATTTGAGTTGTAGGAAGTACTTTTCTGTGTATCATTTACCCTGAATGTCTATGTGGCTTGCTCCCTAATTCAGATTTTTGCTGAAATGCTGCAGCCTCAGAAACCTCGGCTTTGCTTGCTCACTTTCTTCCTTCCTTTCTTTTCTTTCTGTCTTCCCTTCTTTCTCTTTCTTTTCTCTCTCTTTCCCGTCTCTCTTCTCCTCCCCCTCCCCCGTTTATCCTCCTTTCCCCCCCACCTTCCCTCCCCTCCCTTATCACTCTGTTGCCCAGGCTGGCATGTAGTGATCCCACCATAGCTCACTATAACCTTAGATTCCTAGGGTCAAGCTATCCTCTTGCCTCAAGCCTCCTGAGTATCTTGAGTTTACACATGTGAGCTACCATGCCCAGCAAAGGCATTTCCTACCCTCTTTGTTTAAAGGCCTCCTCTACTACTCTACCTTCCTTACTGTGCTTATTTATCTTCATAGCATTTTCATCATCTGACCTTTTCTTAGATCTGTTTATGTATTTGTTTGTTTCATCCCACTGAAATACAAACTCTAACAAGACAGAAACTTTTCATTCACTATTGTATCCCCAGCATCTAGTACCGTGCTTAGGAGTAGTTGCAAAATAATTACTATTGCATGAGCCAGTGAATGAATGGATAGCTTAGGCTGCTGGGTCCCTGCTGGTCTGCATGACTGATTAGGTTCATGTTTACTTTAAAAAGTATTCAAAGACTGGCGTTGCTGTTTCTCCTTTGCTTGTGTTCTAGGAGGTATATAACTGAAAAGAATCTCTGCTCTACTATTGCGATCAGACCAGATGCCTTCTTCTACTTCACCAGACCAAGGAGATGACCTAGAGGCCTATATTTTAAGATTTTCTGACCTGGATTTAAAAGATAAAAATCTTATTAATCCCAACAGCTGTCTCAAAGCAGAGTTAGATGGAGGTACAAAGAAGAAATACTCATTTGCAAAGAAAAAGGTAAAATTGCTTTTGATATTTCATGTTCATGTCTATATAGTTATAAATAGCTTGTCAAGGTTGCCCTGCAGCTCAGGGGAAGGTCTACTCAGGGATTTTAACCAGTGATCTTAATTCAGCTCTAGGTAGAGATGTGGGCCCTAGAACAGTTTTGGTAGAATACTTGACAAAGGGGTAGATCCTGGGCAGATGGGTTAGATTTTTGTTTCCTACCTAGGACTATGGGAGGAATCCTGGGAACCCAGGAATCTTAGTCATAGGAGCAGACAGGCAGTGAGGCAGCTGTCATTTAGTGAAGCTGCCAGAGTTAAGACTTCTACTGACCTCTGCTGACTTAGATAAGATTTCTGATCTGGCCCAAGTGGTTGGGCTCCAATCTTTTGGAAAAGGGATGAAGCATCCCAGGATGCTGCAAGCTTACTGAATACAGCTGGGATTCGGCTTCAGTCGGGGTGGTATTGATGCTACTCTTGTATGCATTTTTTTCCCCAGAAACCATTGACAGAAACCCCTTCTTCTTAGCAGTGGAGTTAGGCTCAAGGAAGGAGAATGACCTGAGAAAATGCAATTGACTGGCAATATTGATTTTGGTTACCTGAATAAGGAAATATCTACCAGCTTTCTTTACAATTATTCTGTTTTCCTTTTTAATTAATCAGTCTTTTGGGGGGAAATATGCTGCTATCTCCTTTTCTTTTTGCCTAACTATGGTCAGAAAGATCACTGAAAACACAAACAGTAAGGCAATAAATGTCACAATAGAAAAACAGCCAACAGATGTGTAACAGATGAAAAAACATATCTTATTACTAATCAAAGACATAAAAAAGGGGGGTAGCATTTCTTTTGCCTTTTATTTGGGTCAACCTTTTTTTTTCTTTTTTCTTTTGAGACAAAGTCCCATGCTCTGATCTGGGCTGGAGTACCATGGCCTTAGCCTAGCTCACAGCAACCTCAAACTCAATGGGCTCAAGTAATGCTCCCTCAACCTCCCAAGTAGCTAGGACTACAGGTGTGTACCACTGCACCTGGCTAATTTTTCTGTTTTTAGTAGAGACTGGGTCTTGCTTTGCTCAGGCTGGTCTTCAACTTCTGACTTTAAATGATACTCCTACCTCAGCCTCCCAGAGTGCTAGGATTATAGGCATGAGCCAGCAAGGGCAGCCTAAAATATTGACAATAAAAAAATAAATACTGATCACTTTTGCCCCGGCGGAAGGGACTGTGTTCGTTCATTGATACATTCATTTACCTTGCCCCCGGCGGAAGGGACTGTGTTCATTCGTTTCCTGGCCAAGGAACACATACACCTATATATACCCCGAGACTAAAAGCCTAAAGGGGGAGCCAGGGAAAGACTGGGAGAGAAATGGAGAGAGCTTTTCTCTCCCCACTTGAGTTCTCTCTCTTTACCAGGAGCTTTAGTGTTTTCTGTATTCTTTTCTGTAAATAAATTCTGTCTTACCACTGGGGGAAAAAAGGGGGGGGGGAGAAAATCTGTAGATTAAAACAGAAGAAATATTTAAACTTATTTCACCCTAAATAAATGAACTATAAAAATTAAAAAAATAATAATAAATAAATAAACACTGATAAAACTTGAGAAGGTTGTGAAGAAATTAGCACCTACATGCTTTATCGATAAGAGTGTAAATTGTTAGTTTTTCTGGAACTCAACTGTCACAGTTTAAAATTTCATGCTTTTTCTTCTAGATTTCTATCCAAGTTTCCTTTTAGATACTTATCCTTTTCTTTTAGATGGTTAAAGAAGTACAGAAAGATGTATGTATGGAATGCTCACTTAATATTGCTTATAATTATAAATACTGGAAACAATCTAGGTGTTTATCTGTTGGTCACTGGTTAAGATAATTTTCTGTTTAATTTCTTTTATAGTAAACAAACAATTTGAATAAAAACAGTATTATTATTTTCCAAAAAACAAATCCAAAGTTTTTGATATATTTCTTCCCAAACTTTTCAATATACTGGCCTATAGAAGAAACCTGTGCTTAAATGTTTGAGCAAAAGCCAAGAGTCTAGAATGGTAGGAGATGAGGTGGGAGAGGTGTTTGGAGGGGGGGACACAGTGTTGGAGAGTAAGGAGAGCCTTTGCAGAATTTTGAGCAGAGGAATGACATCATCTGAGATTTTAAAAGAGTTACTTTGGCCAATCAGGGAATAAGTTACAGAATTAAGTATGGAAAGAAACTAGGAGGCTATTAATAATCTGGGGAAGAGATGGTGGCAGCTTTGATCAACAGAAGTGTAGGCAAGGAAGTTGGTGAGAAGTAGCTAAATTCTGGATATATTTTCTAGGTAGAGTGGATAGATTGGATGTAGGACATGGGAGTAAAAGAAGAGTTGGATGGTCTATTAACGTTTTTGGTTTAAGTTTGTCTTTAAATGAATAAATAAATACGCCTTTTGGAGTGGGATAATACCATTGTCCTTATCATAACTCTAAGATATGTGTTAGTATCTGTTATAGCAACTCCTTTCCTCATTACTTTTATAGATTTTTTTTTTTTTTTTTTTTTTGAGACAGAGCCTCAAGCTGTCACCCTGGATAGAGTGCTGTGGCATCACAGCTCACAGCGACCTCCAATTCCTGGGCTCAAGCGAGTCTCCTGCCTCCGCCTCCCAAGTAGCTGGGACTACAGGCACCTGCCACAACGCCCAGCCATTTTTTATTTGCAGCCATCATTGTTGTTTGGTGGGTCCGGGCTGGATTCGAACCCGCCAGCTCAGGTGTACATGGCTGGCGCCTTAGCCCGTTGAGCCACAGGCGCTGAGCCTAGATTTTTTTTTTATTTATAAATTATGATGGCGTAGACTACAGTAACACATAGACCTAAACCTGTACTGGGTTCAACACCTCAGAAGGAGGTTTGGGTTTACAAGGTGGCAAGAGTGGGGGGCTCCTTATTAACATGCAAATTTTCAGGGACCCAGGTGTCCTTGGCTTCCTCCAGGAAATCTGAAGAGGAAGAGAGCACGGAAAAGCATGTATGGGAGGTTTGTATGGACCAGAAGTTAAGGTATCACATATCACTTCCGCTCATGTCTCATTGGGAAGAACTTAGCTATGCAGCCAAGCCATACGGCCATTTCCCAGAGAAGGCATATATATATGCATATATATATATATATATATATATATATAAATATATAAATATTCCAGTGTGACTTACACCTGAGAATAAAATTGTGGTGCTGAGAATTGTTTAACCTCCATAATACCCAGATTTAGATTCTCTAATCTCTTCTAAAGCTTACTAATAAGGGAACTGTCACTTCTCAGGGAATTCTTCTATAGAATAATTACACATAAAACTGGAAATCCCTGTGGAAAGATAATGTAAAGGATTCATTAAGACTTCCATTAAAGGTTATTTAACAGTGTTAATGTATGAAATGTAATTGCAGGCCTTTGCCCTTTTCGTCAAAACCAAAGAAGTTCCAGCACAAAGGAATTTTGAATGTAAAGAGAAATGGTGGAAATGCTGTCAGCAACTATTCACAGACCAGACCAGCATCCATAGACATGTGGCAACACAACATGCTGATAAAATTTACCAGCAGACTGCTTCTATTTTAAAGCAGCTGGCTGCAGCATTGAGCACCTCAAAGAGTCTTATGTCTGCAGACCAAAAAAACCCTCTAAAAGAGTGCCTTACACTTAGCCATGAAGTGTCTGCTTGGCTTCCAGATATAAGTTGCTTTAGCCCTGATGAGCTGATAAGGTAAGATTTTCATTCTGCATTTCGGTTTGATTTTAAAATGTTTTTTCTAACCACAATGGAATATTATTAATACAAACTACCACTAAAATGGCTAAAATGAGAAAGACCAGCTCCACCAAATGTGGATAAGAATGTAGAACGACTAGGACACCCAGTTATTGCTGGTGGGAATGTAAAATGACATAACCACTTTGGAAAAGTGTTTGGCAATTTCCTTTTAAAATTAAACATCATACCTGTGACCCACTCCTAAGTATAAAACCAACAGAATTAAAAACATAATCCACAAAACGCCTTGTAGGAGAATCTTCAAAGCAATTATGTTCAAATAAATAACAAAACACTGGAAACAATTACAAATATCTATCAGCAGGAGAATAAATAAACTGAATGGCCATGTAAGAATAGCTGTGAGCTGGTGATAGGCGGAAATATGTATGAGTCAATCGCAGAATCCTTATGGTGAGTGAAAATAGCCAGAAAAATGAGTATATATTTTCTGATTTCGTGTACTTGAAGGTCAAATGAATTTGTGATAAGTTGTTCTACTGTTGGGGTTGGTTTTTTTTAATTTTTATTAAATCGTAACTGTGTACATTAGTGTAATCATGGGGCACAATATGCACACTGCATATACAATCTGAAATATTTTCATCAAACTGTTTAACATAGCCTTCATGGCATTTTCTTAATCACTATATGAAGACATTTGTATTCTGCATTTAGTAAGTTTCACCTGTACCTTTATACTGTTGAGTTTGGTCATATACAAGAGGGAATTTCTTGAGGTTCTGAAGATGTTCTGTGTTTCGACAGGGATGTGGAATACACAGAAATAATTTTGACATGTGTCAAAAATGATTAGACTGTATACCTAACATTTGAGTATTTCACTTAATAAATTATACCTTGATAATTTACTTTAAAAAAAAAAAGGCCCTTGTATGTAAAGTCAGGTGATTCTAGATATATATACCCAGACAAATGTGTCTTTTATTCGCATTTATTGGGGAATGTAGTGTTCCACATGGTGAATTTTGCAGGAAACAGTTAAATGTAGCATCTTGAAAGTGGAGTCTTTCAAACTGTGTGATACTCTTCTCTGGTTTCTTTAAACAGATTATGGTGAATGTGAATGAACAGTCTTCTGAGTGGTTTAATACCATCAGGATGCCAGGAGTTTGTCCTTTTACTAAGAAGCCTCAAAGTTATTGTTCCGTTATCTCTGTCTCTCTGTCTGTCTGTCTCAATTCTAGATCCAAACATTCTGTATTGGTTATCTATTGCTATGTAACAAATTAACCCACAGTTTAGCAACTTAAATCAACAAACAGTATTTCAGTGTACTTTCTGAGGGTCAGAAACCCTCAGAAGGTAAGTACCCAGGAGCAGCTTAGCTGGTGGTACTAGCTCAGGGTCTTTCACAAAGTTGCAGTCATCTCAGTGTCTGGGCTAGAGAACCCACTTCTGTGTTCACTCATGTGGTTGGTGGCAGCCAGTTTTTTCACTGGCTCTTAGAGGCCTCCATGCCTCTCTAAGGGTGGGTAGGGGTCTCTTCAAAGGCCACCTGATTGTTCTTGTGACATGGCAGTTGGCTGTACCTAGAGCAGATGATCTGCGGGTGATGGACATACCAAGACAGAAGCTGTACTCTTTTATGACCTAATCTCAGTGTTTATATACCATCTAACATTTTTCTTGATGCTACTGATCACACAGACCAACCTTAATACAACGTAGGAGAAGACTACACAAAGGCCTAAATATTAAAAGGTGGGGATCATTGAGAGCCATCTTGGAGGCTGGTTACTGTACCTCAGAGTTGTTATTTTTCAGTATGTATTATCTAACAGCACTGTGTGCTCTGTTTACCTAGTCTTTTGGGATCTTATCTACTCAAAGCAGCTAGATCCTTAAGGTGCAGAATTTCTCTGTGGGCCTAAGTTAGGTCAATAACATATATACTCTGTATAGTAGAAGACCACAGCCTGTGCAGTAGCATATACCCAGTTTGCAATGTTCCCAAAGCTTTTTGGAAGCCATCCTACTTATTATCTTCTCTAGGGGGAGATAAAAACAGAAAATTACATTATTATCAAAGACAAGTGGGAAGGCCTAAAGATGTTAATGATTCCTTTAGAAAATGTCAGCTTTAAAAAGGTTTATTACCAGAGGCGGTTTTCTGAGCTGAATATATTTTAGGAAGGATGTTAACTGAATCATAGGATTAGAAGTTGAGATCCTGGTTTTGAAAATTCACCAAATCATAAGATTAAAAATATCCAGAGGACATATTTCTGACTTTAAGCAATTCCTGAATTATTTGGTGAATAGAAACACAGTTGACCCTTGAACAACACAGGAGTTGGGCACTGCCCCCTGGGCAGTTGAAAATTCATGTGTAATTTTTGATTCCCCCAAAACTTAAGTAGTAATAGCCTGTTGTTGACCAGAAGCCTCACTGATATCATGAACAGTAGATTAATACATACTATGTATGTTACTTACATGTTATATACTGTATTCTTAAAAAAGGTAAGCCGGAGAAAAATGTTATTAAGAAAAGCAGAAGGAAAATATATTTATTATTCACTAAATGGTAGTGGATCAATGGATCATCATAACGGTCTTCATCCTTGTCAGCTTCACATTGTGAAGAAGGAAGAGGAAAGGAGGAGTTGGTCTTACTGTCTCTGGTAGCAGAGGGGAAGAAACCACGTTAGTAGACTCTAACACAGTTCAAACCCATGTTGTTCAAGGGTCACTTGTAGTCTAAATTTGATGCATTTTTGTCTCTAGTTCTCAGTGCCAAATTCCCTTTGCTTATCAGAAAGATGAGAAAGAGAATTGAACTAGGAGTCAGAGTTGAGCTAGTTGGTAAGATTTTCTGTATCTTCATTTCCTGCCCTCTGCCTTCCAGTACTGCAGTATGAACTACATAGGATCGTGATAGTTAAGAGCACTCCTGAACTATAAATTGCTATACAAATGCAGCCCTTTCATTTCAGTGTGGCCCCACATATCAAAGAATTTGCTTTCTAGTCACAGAAACAAAAAAACAAGGACACATGAAACAGTTAGCAGATAATACAAGGCAGACTGTATAATTATCAGTTGTATGTACAGGTTTTGTTACAGGAGTTTAGAGAAAGGAAAATAGGATTAGTATAGACAAGATAGCTTCATGGTGGAGGTTAGACCCTGAAATATGATAAGGCTATTGATGAGAGAGTCATCAATTCTAGACCTGTATAGGACCTTAATTATCATCTGTTCTGTGGAGCACTAGTTCTGGAGGATGCTAATGAGAGATTGAAAAGTACTAAGGCAGGGCGGCGCCTGAAGTACAAAGGCAAATTTGGGGAGTACTAGGCTAAAATGTCATTTACTTTAGGATCTCTCAGAGCCTTCAATAGATTAAGGGGCTTTTGCTGTGACTCTCAAAGAGGGAGAAACTGAAGAGTTTCTCAAAGTGATTTCATAGAACAGTTTCTGAGCATAAATCAGTTTATTTCAGCTCTCGGATTTTACAGATAGGGAAAACAAAGCTCAGAAATTATAAACACCTGTCTGGGACCCACAACTAATTAGTATAAGCACAGTGAGGTAGAAAGATTATAGAGTCTAGTGTCAGAAGACCGGTATTCAAGACCTGACTATCACTTTGTAGCTGTATCACTGGGGAGGAATTGGCCACAGTTTATTCCATTGCAAAATGAAAATAATTATACCCTGCATTAGAGGTAAGAGAGTTTTATGAAAAAATGTAATTGAAACTTTTTGTATGATGAGAAGTTGAAAATAGATTACTGCCATGTGCTAGAGGGTAAGCCAGAGTGGACTCAAAGCCTAGCAGTCCTGTAAAATGGAGTTATTAATACCTGTCTTTTGGATATGAAATACCTGTCTTTTGGATATGATTATTAAATGAGATAAACTCATTTTTCTAAAATAAGTTCAGCACAGACACCGTCTTCTATACAGAAAATATAAAAAGGAGTGGCTTCTTATTTCAGGAGAACAATAATGTGAGCAAAGGCTGTTATGAATGTTTCCGTCTTAGCCTTTCCTCTGATCCTACCAGGGTATGCTTTGAATTGTGTCTTTCTTATGCCAGTGACTCAAATGCTTTTTTGTTTTTTTTGCAATGCTATCCTTCAGAAATGATCAAATACTCTTTCCTTTTAATTTTCTTTTTATAGTGGCCAGGGCAGTGATGAAGGGGAAGTGCTACTGTATTATTGCTACTGTGACCTGGAGGATCCCTATTGGACATGTGCCTGGCAGACAGCTCTGTGTCAGCACCTGCACCTCACAGGCAAGGTAACACCTTCTTTCACACTCCCTCCTTCACTGGGCTTGTCTTGCCTGCCACCTTTGGAGTATAGAGGCTGTGCTCATTATTAAAAGCATTCAGTGTTGGGTTCTTAGAAATTAGGGAAATCCTGCTGGGCATTTAAATAGACTGTAAAACAGTTATTGATAGGGTATTTTATGAGAATATTTAACAGCATAGACCAGGGATCAGCGAATTTTAAGAGTCAGTATTTTACACTTTGCACGAAAAAACTATTCTGTGTTCTTGTAATATGAAAGCCACCATAAACAATATTGTAAAAGAATGGTAATGCCTATGTTCAGATAAAACTATATGCAAAAGCAGGAATAATTTGCTGACTCCTGACATAGGGAAATGAGGAAATGTACATGATATATTGACTGGAAAAACTTTTTTTTTTTTTTTTTTTTTTTTTTCAGTTTTTGGCCAGGGCTGGGTTTGAACACGCCACCTCCGGCATATGGGGCCGGCTCCCTACTCCTTTGAGCCACAGGCACCGCCCAAATGGAAAAACATTTTATAGAATTGTACATATAGGTGTGATCTCAAATTGCTTCTTATTTTTTATAGATCCATGCCAAGGTCTTTTACCATCTTAGGATATTGACAATTGCTTTTTTCCTTTCCCTCTAGAATGCTCTTCCTTACATCTTCAGATGGCGCATGCCCCTTTAGATCTCTGCTTAAATGTTGTCTCCTTAGATCTCTAATCCGAAGAAGTCTTTTTTTTTTTTGAGACAGTCTCACTATGTTGCCCTTGGTAGAGGGCTGTGGTGTCACAGCTCACAGCAACCTCAAACTCTTAGGGCTCATGCAATTCTCTTGCTTTAGCTTCCCAAGTAGTTGGGATTACAGGTGCCTGCCACAACACCCAGCTATTTTTTTGTTATAGTTGTCATTGTTTGGCAGGCCCTGGGCTGGGTTTGAATCCACCAGCCCTGATGTATGTGGCCGGCACCCTAGCCACTGAGCTATAGGTGCTGAGTCTAAAGTAGTCTTCTTTCCAGACCTCATCACATTGTGTCTCTTCCTGCTTTTCAGATTTATTAGTACCTAAAAGTATAATCTTTATTTCTTTATAATCTATCTCCCTTGCAGAATATAAGTTTCATGAGTAAAGGAACTTTGTCTTAGTTAATTGACAGGTTCTTAGTGCTAGGACAGGGCTTAGCATTTAGTAAACACTCAATGAATGTTTGGAGAATGTTGAATAAAAGAATGAATGCATGTTCATAACCCTCTCTGGCCTAGTCCATGCATAACAAAGCCAGAAGTGTATGTATGAAGATGGTACCTACCAAAATGTTGGTAAAGATTATCTCTGCATGATAGGGTTGGGAGTGGTTTTTATTTTTCTAGAATATCCTCAATGATTACATGTAGATGTAAATGCATGTGTGTATGTACAGTATATGATTTTCAAAATTTAAAAAGGAAGTGAACTAGGTTCCCGCTGAGATCCTCATGCTTATGACATTGTACTGTGTTATGACTCATCTTTCCTATATATGTCCCAGGTTTTAATTCTTGGAGCTTATATATTGATCGGTCGATGATACCTTCCATACCCATGTTGCTAAAGAGATAATGATTTCATTTATCTCATTTGGTTCCTCACCAGGTCCTGCCATTTCTACCTCTAAAATATCTCTCTTTTTTTTTTTTTTTTTTTGAGACAGCCTCAAGCTGTCACCCTGGATAGAGTGCTGTGGCATCACAGCTCACAGCAACCTCCAATTCCTGGGCTCAAGCGAGTCTCCTGCCTCCGCCTCCCAAGTAGCTGGGACTGCAGGCGCCCACCACAACGCCTGGCCATTTTTTGGTTGCAGCCATCATTGTTGTTTGGCGGCCCGGGCTGAATTCGAACCCGCCAGCTCAGGTGTACGTGGCTGGCGCCTTAGCCATTGAGCCACCGGCGCCAAGCCTAAAATCTCTTGACTGTTCACTTCTCTTCTACCACCTTAGACCAAGCCACACCCTCTCTTGCCTAGTCCATGTAGTAGCTTCCAGACTACTCTCCATTCTGCAATCCCTGTGTGCTATTTAATCTGTTTTCACCCAGCAGAACCTCCAAGTTGGCCACCTCCCTACCTATGTTGACCTAATTTCCATAGACTGGACATGTACTACATGTGCGTGTCTGTACAGTAGGCTGAGAACCTCATGTTGACCACCTCCAGTTGTTACAGTCCGGTATTACAGAGGTTCTGGTATGCATTCTCCCTCAAAATCTTTCACATAGAATAAAACCTGAATCCTTAACATGTCCTTGGTTCCTGAGGGAATTGGCCCCTCCTGCCCTTCCCTCTTATCTAAGCTTTTCTTGGGCCCCCCCCCAGTTTTTTTCTGTCTTTGGGCCTTTTTATAAGCAAACTTTCTTCAAGGGACTCTTTCATACCCACTATGTTTCTCCAGTCTGTCTCAGTTTTACTTAAGCTTCAGTTCTCAATTTTCATGACACTTTTTCAAAGAGATCTTTCCTGAGCTTTGATCTAAACCTATTTTTCCCAGTGCACTTTTGTGGCATTTTTAAAGCTATTCTTCACAGCACTGGTCCATTGGTAATTTTTATCTAAATATCTGTGACCTCCCTTAATTTGTAAGCTCTAAGAGGGGAAACACTATTTTTTTCCACTACCTGTGCTGTATCCTTAATTCTTAGCATAATTCCTGGTGCACAGTGAAAAAGAAATTAGTAGAATGAATACATTTATTTCCATTTATATTATTACCATTTATATTCAGAGAACTTCCTAACCCTGAAAGACGGATATTCTCCCAGTGAACCTGAATGTGCCAAATATGAAATAGTCTTCTTTTCTTGGTTTATTCTTGGCCCTCCCCCAGTGCTGAACTAGGAGTGAGGGATCCTGCCCACAAGGTGGCAGCACCTGCTTGGATCCTTGGTCCTAATTTCTAGATTTCAAGGAAGGATAGAACCTAGTTACTGAGATAGTTTTATGCTGGTAGATTTGGCAGAATATGGTGCTAAGGTAGAGAAAGAAGAGAGCCTGAACAATCTAGAATTATAGAGATAAGCTTCTGTCCCTAGTACTGTATATTCCTATTGCCTCAAGAAATTTGAAGGGACACATTCAAAACCTTGGAAGGGAAAAATTACAAGATTTGGAACCAGTAAGATCTGGTTTTGAATACTAGATCTACTAACTACCAACTCTGTCCCTTAGCAGATTACTTGATTTCTCTGTGCTTTCGTTTCTTTTTCTATAAAATAGGTATTTTGATATCTACCTTTCAGGATTATAATTAAAGCTTCTAGCTCATTCAGCATTGCTGAATAAATGCCAACTATTGCTTTTCTCAATTTCTTAGATCTAAGGCTCCCCAGGTAGCTTCTTTGAGGGATATCTATTGGGGAATCCTAGGGACTGAAAGTCTAGTACATAAGTTTAGACATTGCTGTGGCCTAGTTATGTCAGGAGTACATGTGCATGTCTTCTATTTGGGTTCTGAGAGTAAAACAAATTAGAAAATCTACCACCTATCCAAAGAGTTGTGTAGATGTATGCACTTCTTCATCACACCTGCCCCTGTCAGAAACCTTTTTAGAGTGGGTTTTCTGTGGGCATTCTTCTTACTTTCTTGGGATGCCGCCATCTCCCTGCTCTGCTCTCTTCTCTCTCTCTTTCTCCCTGTCTCCCCATCTTCTCTTCTCTCATGTCCTTCTCTCTGTTCTCTCTCTCTTTCTCATCTCCCCCCACCACCACTCTTTTTCTCTCCCTAATATAAAATAAACATACTTTTGTATCTTAAAAAAAAAGAGTGGGTTTTCTGACCTGTACACTGGTTCAGCTCTGTTTCTCTTTATAGTCCAGTTAGCAGCAGAGATGCCATACGCACCCTACTTGCCTTTCCCATGACCAGCACTGCCTGCACTAGTTTGCAGCACTCTTTCTCAGGGAGTCTGGGTGTGATCTGGTAATCCTTCTCATGGAACTCTGGGTAGTCAGTGAGTTGGCATTGAGTTGTGAGATGAAGCCCATTTTATAGCCATACCCTAAAGAATTGGATCAGGTGTGGGTGTGGCAACAAATCAGGTGTCTTCTCTGGACCTTAAAAATGGACAGCCATTTAAAATTTTCAAATTCAGGACTTCAGTGTTATGTAAATATGAATAGAACACTATAGGACCTTGAATTAAATCACCTTTCTTTGCAGAAAGTACCATGACACAGTGCTGTACTTTCTAGCACTTTTCTCTAGAGAGCTCAGTTCCCATTTAAAGATGCTCTATCTCCAGACTTCTCTGAAGGATTTTATAGTACCAAAACAACCAACTTTGTAGGGCCCCCAGATCATAGCTCCTTAAGGCAAGGGCCTTACCCTAGACTCTAACATCTCCTAACCAGTGAAGCATTTCCAAGAAAACACAGGGTTTGAGACCCCAGAGAGCCCCAACTGTGGATCCACATTCATTTATTCAACAAATTTGTATTGACTGCCTCTTATGAAGTATATAGCAGCCACTGTTCTAGGCACTAGAGATATATCAGTGAGCAAAAAAGGCACACCTCTTGTAGAATTTGTATTGCAATGGGTTGGTGTGGGCCTTCCCCAAACACCATGAGGAAGTATGTACTCAGGTATCTTCCCTGCCATAGGACATGCTTTGTGTTTAGGATTTAGGTAGTATCTCCTCAACCGTTATTTTTTTTTCTTCTTTTTTTGGTGCTCTTGTACCCCCTTTTTATCACTATGAAGAAATTGAGATTCTGAGAAGTCAATTAATTCTCAGGGCACTTGGCAAGTGGGTGGCAGAGCTAAATCTCTGTCCTAGATCTGCCAGCCTCTGGAAGACTCTATTATGCCTCCTGGATTTAAGTTAAGCTTAAAATTCACTTCTTTGATCTTTGGACAGACCATTGGAGTTCTGTGGCAAGTACGGCTTTCCAGAAGTGTTATTTACATTGTCTTGTTCACCGTATATGAACTGAATACCTTCTCTGAACTGTAGGCTGTGCCATTTTAGAAAAATATAGGTATCTTTGTATAGTAACACTTTGGTGTCCTCTGCAGTGTCTCTGCTTTTCCTTTTAAACTCGTTGACACACATGAGCCTATTCTGCCCTGGAAAGATAACTAAGCTAGACTGTATTCCCTATTTCTTACCATCTTGTGTCTATCTCAGGTTCGAGTTGCTATGGAGGGAATCAATGGGACAGTTGGTGGAAGCAAACTGGCTACCAGACTCTACGTGGAAGTCATGCTTTCTTGCCCATTGTTTAAGGATTATCTGTGTAAGGACGATTTTAAGGTAAAAGAAAATGAAAATACAGTGGCTTTAGAGCTGTCTACTTCTTCCACAGTGCAGATTATTGAAGAGGAGGTCGACGTAGAGAAATAGACAGTGCCAGAAACATACCCTTTCCCCTTTAGGTTACGAGGCAATGCAATGAAGGGAGCATGCTTGTCCCTGTTCTTCCCTTGAGTCGCCAAGTGATCTTGGACAAATTGGTGTCCTCACTAGATCTGTCTTCCTTCTTATAGGGAATGGATGTGTTTACTCACTTGAGAGGGCATCTGGCTGGTAGGATTGGGTTATTGTTAGCAGATCACTGTGTTTCAGTAAACCTGAAATTGTAAGATTTGTACTTTACACCACATGGGAAAATAAAGCTGCTGCTTTCATAGCGGAGCTGCTTGGTTTGGATGAGTTTTTGCTTTGTCATAGTAAGTGATAAGGCAGTGGGAAGTAGCTTGCTAGTGTTCACGGGGGTGACAACAGGTAAAGAAAGATGGTCCTTTGAAACAAAAGGTGGGTGTAATCACATATTAGAATTCTCCATGGTGCTTCAGTTTTATAATTTATTTATAACCTAAGAAACACCATTTCAACTTAATATTTTTGCACTTAGTAGTACTCAATAAACATTTATTAATGTTGAATTAACTGGAACATTTTTGACCCTCATTTCCCCATGTAGTTTTCCTAATTTTTTTTCCTCCTAATTAGAAGTTTCTTAAGACTTCAGTATTGCAAAAGAGAACATCATTCTTTTATTTGACACTTACACCTGGAGATGGGACAGGAAGACTGTATTCTGTTTTGTTTCTCATTGGCTAGACCAGCAAAGGAGGAGCTCACTGTTTTCCAGAATTGCGTGTTGGTGTATTTGAAGAAATCGTTCCCATGGGGATCAGCCCCAGTAAGATCTCCTACAAGAAGACTGGTATGCCTGCTTTCAGAAGAAGATTATGCTTTTCTTCAAGGGGACAAAGCCTACTGGACAAATAAGAAAGCTAGGCACTATGATTAGCAAGAGTCCTGCTGAATCTGCTCTTTAAAGTAGCTGTGGGGTGGCTAACGCTGGGTGCATCCTGTGCTCAACTTGGTTCTCTGTGGTATTTGTGGTCATTGAATTCTCACCCCTTAGAGTGGCTTATTTGATTTTTCTTGGTGTTGGTCTAACAGAAGTTGTTTTCTCAAGATGGCAGTGTGGGAAGAATACAATTATTACTTGTAAATAATAAATCAGCAAAATAGAGCACACAGGCCTTTGCCACAGGAAGCAAGTGGCTTTCAACACCAAAGCAATTTTCACTGTGCTCTAAAATGTTCTGCCCCTCTTCTCCATGGTAAAAGGTTGAAAGACATTTGTTTGGCAGGATTGATTTGTTTTACTTTTTACTATGGAAAATTTCAAACATTAAAAAAGGTACAGAAAAGAGTACAGTTAACATCCATGTACTTATCACTCAGCTTCACCAGTTAACTGATTCATGGCTAACTTTCATCTATACCTCACCCCCTTCTCCCATCTTGGATTATTTTGAAAAACATCCTCATGTTAAAACATTTGTTTCATAAATATTTTAGTAGATATCTTTTTAAAAAGATAAATATTTGTTTTATAAAGCTATAAAGCTATTATTATATTTAAAACATTTTAACAGTAATTCCTTAATACTTTATCAATACCTAATCATGTCAGTCAATTCCCAGCGGTTTCCTAACTTCTTACTTTGTTTCCATTAGGATTCAAGTGAGTTTCACTGATTGTGATTCATCCCAGGTCTCTTTAAGTGTCTTTTGTCCTGCACATTTGCCTGTATCTTTTTTTTGTCCCTCTTTTGCAGTTTATTTTTTGAAGCAGCTAGTACATTAGGTTTGTAGAGTTTCTCATAATCTGGATAGTACTGATTATATTCCTATGGTATATTTCTCTGTCCTCTTTATTTCCTATAAATTGATAGATTTAGAGTAGTACTGTGTAATTAAAATATAAAATATGAGCCACATAATAGAATTTTATATTTTCTTTTTTTTTTGTAGAGACAGGGTC
>CAUYRH010087928.1:0-10352 GCA_963574655.1 Perodicticus potto
CCCCATTTCTTGTGCTATAACTGGGTTTTAGCCTTCATATGAAAGCTATAGATTAGCTTCATAGTAGGGCTGAGTACATTGGATACTTTTTCTTCCATTCTTGAGATACTTTGCTAAGAAGAATATGTTCCACCTCCACTGGAAGCATCCTTAAAAAGCCTTATCACAAGCCTGGTGTGGTGACTCACACCAGCAATCTCAGAACTCTGAGAGGCTGAGGCAGGTGACTGCTTGAACTCAGGTGTTTCAGACCAGTCTGAGCAAGAGCAGGACCCATTGTCCGCTAAAAATATAAAAGATAGCAGGGAGTTGTGACAAGTGGGTGAGGTACAAGCTACCAGGATAGTCACTAGAATCCAGGTGGTTCAGGTTGATGTGAGCTATGATGTCAGGACAGTCTATCATGAGGCAAGAAAATGAGACTTTGTCTCAAAAACAAAAGTCATGGATTCTCACAGTTTGTGAATGATACTGCAGAATTCAAGGCCAGCTGAACCTGGATCTAAGTACCTTCTATTGCTATCCTGGCTCTGTTACCATGGCAAGATAAGTACATGTTCTGTAATCATTAGTGTCCTCTGTGAAATGGAGATGATAAGATTACTATTTAGCTACCATCATTTTTAGAGGATGAGATAAGATCCCAATGCAGAGAACTGCGCACACTTCTTGGTTTTAGTAAACTTAGCACCATTGATAGCTGTGATTGATTTCTTTTAGCATCATCACCACCACCATAAGCATCATTATCCCTAAAATCACTATCATTGCCAGTAGGCTATGGTACTTCACAAAATGACCATTGCTGTCCATGTTATATGACTGGATACATGTCACAGGAAACATGTATCACAGAGGAAACGCTCAGTTACATTTTTATCCATGGCAAAGGGGAGAACTGTGCCTAGGCCTTATGTAAGCACAGACTGCAATGCACCTAACAGACAAGAGTTGGTATGTAATGTGGGAGATACAGACATTTAATGCCCATGGGTAAAAATGTGCCTCTCCCTTACTTACAAAATAACAAAGGGTATCAAAGCCTTTTTTCAAATTTCTAAGTGGGAAACCTCACCTTCCCTTGATAAAGAGCAATGACAAGAGTCCTAATTTAAGACATCAGTACTGCCATGGGAAAGCATCCTTAGACATGATGCCAAATGGTCACAGAGTATGTAAGACTACCTATAGAAATTATCAGTGAACTAATATCATTATGTTGTCCTGAAATCTCGGAGATTGTCCATCACATAGTAACTCCATAATTTGAAGTTATTTTACAACCATGTGAGCATATCAACCTCTAGGTATATTATCCCATTTCATCAAATAGTAACAAATTCAATAGTCTGCCTCTCCTCATGTAAGCCATATGCCATGGATCTAACTCCAATGCCATGCCTTGATGTGGTCATGCTAATCCACTGTCTTCAGACCACTTACCCAAGGAAGAGGGATGTGAAAGCTCTTTAAGACAAATTGGAGTGTGACATGGAATACTGTGCACAAAGTATTTCCAGGACATTACCATTCCCACTGGTGTGTACACACTCACTGACTACACGCCACAAGAGATTAAATGACAAGGTTGGCCTTGGAATGATCTCCTGGGAAAGATTCAAGAAAGTAAAAGTCCCATGTAAAACCAGAAGAGGGCCACCTTCTCTTCCATTGAGGGCCTGGATCCTTGAGACTGCCACTAATTATTGACACATTTGTTGGCATCCTCTACCTTTTGGATCCTTCCCAAATGCCATGACCGAGTTCAATTATCCTCCAAAGTATACCCTTTTTGATTTCCCCCACAGCTCCTCATCCAACACAAATGAAAATGGAGACCCAAGATGACTGTGCCATCACAGAAAAAAGAGGCACCAAATGTGACACTGCCTGAGGAACAGGGAGGAAACATCAGAGTTGCCTTTCACCTTTCACTTGTGAATAAGAAGTAACCCATCCTTGGCCATCATCATCATATTTGGTAAACAAACATGGGTTTGGGCAATGTTTTTCCATGTATGTCACAACTCATCTTTCCATTGGGTGGGAAATAAAAATGACTTCCATCTTCCAAGGTTTTAAAAGTAATTGAACCAATTACAGGGATAAATCTGAAAGGTATGGACAACAATGTGCTGGATAAAAGGGAGTCACTTAAGGGTCAGGTCCCAAGATACATGGAATTTGACCTAAGGAGTGTTAACTTAAGATTCTGCAATACCACCTTATCCATAACATTTGTCCTCATAGGAAAGTATAGGAAGCAGAGAGACCACCTGAGACTAAAAGTTAGAAGTATCCGAGAGAACTAGTTAAAATAGTGTGTATTACTACTTAGCATGTGACTTCCCCTTTTCACATTGTCAAATGTCTTGACCTGAATTTCAATGAATAAATCACCACAGAGAAAAAAATAATGTCTTTACACAGTCAAACAAAAGGCAGAGATCTTTCTGGCAATGCCAGTTAGAAGGCTGACTCCAGTCTGCACAGTTGACAAACAGTAGAGGTCTGATCAATGCCTGGGAATAAGCCCTATAATCCTTCATGTATGCTTTTGGAGGTGGTTAGAGAAGAACTGAATCAGGAGAAGGAAAAGTCTTTGGTCCTGGACCAACTCTTCCTTCAGAGCATGGTTAAGAGTTGTGCTTTCCAAGGAAATACCCCGGTAACCATTGAGGAAGCTTTCTGTCCCTGGAAAACAAAACAAACATTTAAATAATATTATTGCCAAGTCTATGGAGTGTGGCTAATGATCACACTTGATTTCCACTGCATGCATCATGTCACAGTATAATTCCCGTTGGGCAAATGAGAAAACTAAGACTCAAATATGACAGTGAGAAAGGGCCATGGGACCCAGATAGTGGACACTGTGAAAGATATGGGCTGTATAGTCCCACCAATATTTGCAAAGGAAAGAACAGGCCAACACTGCATGACAGGGCGATAATTTAAAGCACTGACTTACACATTAACTGCATTGTCAATTTGTGCCTCCAAGACTCTGAGTAAATAAAGCCCTCCCCTCCATGGTAGAGGGAGACTGGTAGACTACCAGTATCAACCAGCCACTTCGTTTGAGGATCACACTTTTTCCCTTTTGATGAATACATATGGCTGTGTGTACATCACCTTCCAACCAGTGTTCTTGCATCACAAATGAAAATGCCTCTGAGCAGCATACCAGAATCCCCGCATTCTTGAAGTTGATTTTTGCTGGTACATTCCAGTTCTTCCTCATGTTGCTTGTTACTGCAAAAGTTTCCATTTAGAGTAAAAGATCAAAATCTTTAAGATTTAATGGGAAAATCAGGGGTTTTTTATTAAATGGTAACATTCACATATACTCAATTTGTCTGACCCTGGGTATTGCCAGTGAACAGAAGAACACTACTGGTGCCTGGGAAAGATTTCAGGCCCTTGGAGAGTCTGTATCACTAAGTTAATTAGCAGTGGTCATGGAAAGATCTTAACATTCCTGGTAGTTCCCAGCTTAGAGACAGGAAAGAGGTTTCCACACCTTCCTAAATGATGGTACAGCTGACAGGAGATGGGTGCTGCCCTCTGCCCACCACCTGTCATCTCACACATGACAAGGTTGGTCTTACCTGACTTGCTACACTGGACCTTTAGCTCCAGTTCCACACCAGTCACATTGCAGGTTCACATGGTGAGCAGTCCTGGACTTTTCCACCACAGGTCCTGGATGAGATGGTGACTGAATGCACCTGCAAGGAGACGGTGGCAGACTAGCATCAATGCAGGCACACACATGGAAACTTATAAGGTAGATGGCGGGGACACAGGTCTTTTTTTATTTTTTTTTCCTCCTTAAACTTAAAATTTTATTTCTGTTATTCCAGAGTTCATTTCTAGGAGCCAGAACAAGTCCATGTTACGCTGAGTTCAATCTCCTGTTTACTGATCACGAATGATCTCATCGATGTCATGGAAATATTTGTTGTAACCTAACAGACCATATTGGACTAGAAACAAGGTAGATGGTAGAGCATAGTTTTAGTGAGAAAGGTTCAAAATATGCAAATGACTTACAATCTGAAAAATTTGCAAATAATTTGGTGAGGATGCCAAAGAAGAAGGCCCTGGCAGGGTCCTCCCTCCCCACTGCTTCTGCTTCCTCTGGATTCCTTACCTGCTTGACTGTCCTTACAGGTATTCTTTATTTGGGCTTCTGAATCCCAAAGAGACATTAATGGAATTCTGTGCTACATATTTTACAAAATCTGATGGAAATCATGTGTTTACTTATGAGTTTCTCCCTTTTTGCTAGAACACCATGGTCACTTCATGTTGATCAGGCAATCTAATTTGGCATTTGCATGTTGTTAATAAAGAAAGCCGAATTATTACTTAATTAGTTCACTTCATTTCATAAGAAAAACCCTTTTATAAATATGAAGAAAAAAGCCTAAAAGGCAAAACCATCTGCAGAACCCCTACAATGTTTTATTTTAGGGATTTAACCTGCCTATTACTTTTCTTTTTTTTATTGAATCATAGCTGTGTACAATAATTCAATCATGGGGTACAGTGTGCAGGCCTCACACACAATCCGAGATATTCAAGGGGACACAGGTCTTACTACACTTATTTTCAGGAGAGTTTCTGAAATTACCTGGTGTGGACTGAGCACACAATTATGCAGCCCATGCCTGGTAGGCCAAATGAATGAAAGACAATGTGAAACAGAGAAGTCATGAACAGTACTACAAGATCAGATGGCAGTGCTGTACAGAGGTCCCACTGCCCCTTTCACAGAGACCCATGGGAAATTCCAGAGCAGGAAAATAAGAGTAGTGTGTTTCAGACAATTCTTGTCCTGCCCAGACTCTCTGTTGGCCAAACTCCGCTTCCCTAGCATGATCTTTTCCACATGAAAGAACACATGGAAACAGGAGGCAACACTACCATTGAAAAGAAAACTCTATAGGGCAGTGCTGTGGCTCAGTAAGTAGGGCACAGCCCCATATACCAAAGGTGGTTGGTTCAAACCTGGCACCAGACAAACTGGACAAACTGCAATAAAAAAAAAGTAGTCGGGTGTTGTGGCGGGTGCCTATAGTCCCAGCTTCTCTGGAGGCTGAGGCAAGAGAATCGCCTTAAGCCCAGGAGCTGGAGATGGCTGTGAGCTGTGACACCACAGCACTCTACCGAGGGCAACAAAGAAAGACTCTGTCTCTAAAAAAAAAAAAAAAAAAAAAAAAGGAAAGAAAAAGAAAACTGTATGTTAAATACACAATTGTACTTCCAACATAAAACTGTGCAACATGACCTGTGAATGTAATTCGCTCCCACATAACTGAAGGCACTCAATTTGATCATGAATATTTTTATTTGTAAATGGCAAATTTCCCACAATTTTCAAAGCAAATGTAAGCAAAACACTGGAGACAAGATTGTTTTGAGTAATGTGATATTGGACACCTAATTCATTTTGAAAATGAAATGCCAAGCAATGTGTTGTGTGACATGTGACCCATAATTCTGGGCATTCCCTGCTGTAAACAAGAACCGGGTCAGTCACTGGCTGTGGTTTTACAATGCAAATACCACCAGACTTCCTTCAGTCAGGTACATCTCTGAAATGACACATACAAAAACTAAAAGCTCCACCAATGCAAAGGTAGTAAAATAATTTGATGGTAAAAAAGGGTAAAGTGAGAGTTCAGGCTAGGGGTAAGTTAAGACCGGAATTGCTACAAACCAGGAGGCATAAATCCAATTACAACATGATGTATCTTAGGTGTACATTGAAGGTAATGAAAAATGTTTTTACTCAAACTGATGAAAAGGGTCAGGAGCTCATGTAATTGAACAAAATGATACCAAATACTGAGTTCTCCGTAAAGCAAAACCCCTCCCTGTGTAACAACGGCCGAGGATGGTGAGTATTCACGGTGGGTAAATATCAGGAATGTAGCCCACTGATTACGTTCTGCAGGAATTAACCCCTTTCCCCAAACGTTTGCTTTAAAGTTCATTGATGAATCCACCCATAGAGGGTACAAAAAAGTAAACGCATAAAGTACACTTACAGAGGCAGAGTATTGTTGTACTGGGGATGTAATCACAAGATTATTTTTAATTATGTCAAAGAAGATCTTATAATAGAAAACTAAAGGCACACTCAATCCCACGCTAACTTCCTCTCTCTGAACACAAAACATTTCAATAGCACCTGATGAGCCCTAGGACCAAAACTTCACTGAATGCAACAAGGATGAACACATTAAACTAAATGCCAATCTGGGTCCTATCCAGGCTGAGAAAAAGAGCATCTGACCAGCAGCCATGGTGATTGAAAACGTCAAGTACTCAACTAGACCATTTACTTCAGACCACGCACACTGGAAATACCGTGATTAGAAAAATATTTTTGCAACAAAGTCCAATCAAAATTAAGCACACTCAAAGGACTGCGAATTCATAGAAAAAAACAAAAACGAAAACAAAAACAAACCCAACCTATTATACAGTGAAGGAAAATAAGTAATACTATTCCTGGGGGCTTCATTCCCCTCAGGATCTTAAAGGTACAAGCTCTTGCCAAACTGCTCTTTTCCATCCTCTGAAAGCCTAAATACCAACAAGCACCATGATATTATATTACATTACATTATATAAAAACACAAAACAGAGTTCAAGGAGCAGAACAAAGTGATGCCGGTTGGTTAGTGAACAAGCTTGAAGTCCACTACTTTACTTCACGTTCAAATGATCTGAAAACTTACTTCACGTTCAAATGATCTGAAAACTATTTTTCTTGTAAAGGTGACATATGAGTAAGATCCTGAGCTTTAACTAATGGGATTATATTAAAGACATGTTAAACGAAACATAAAACTACCCTCAAAGGCAACTAACTGCCGTGTGCTGTCACAGGCCACAATGGCTCACGAGGGGCCGGACTGTCCTCCTTTTCCCTCTGTAGGAGGAGAAATATAAAAACAAAACGGACAAATGCAGCAAACTATAAAGAATAAACAAGGAAATGGTGACAGTATGTACCAAATGACAGAAAAGATAACAGCAAAATTAGATCCCAGGCGGTCAGCATTCACTGTGAAGGGCTGGACCAGCACCAGCTCACCAATCTCACCAGCCACTTCCTCATTTTCTGATTCAATACACCACAGAACGTTTACATGAAGAATAAGGGACGAAAGGGTCCAAGAGCAACATTTCCACAAACAAAATTGCAACATTCATCGCGTTGTTCCATCAAGCACGATACTGGTCCGGACATGACTAGGAAGCTTCCCTGTCCTCGCTGACCCATTAGCCCACCAGACACAGCCGTGAAACATGTCACAACATACCATGTACCAAACAGGATCAAAATCAGAACACAAACCACGAACTAAGAATTAAAACTAAGTAAACTTACGGTATTGGGGTCACAAAAGCAGGGAGGCACCATATTCCACAGGAAAATGGTACACGGAAGCCATGCTGCACAGTCAAATTTTAACTGTCCACTTGGTTGCGTGGGAAGGTTTCTATGGCATCCAGTGTGAGACCCCGCCTACAAGCAACGTCAGAATAAGCTTAGAAATGATTGACAGGTAAACCCTTTGTTACTCCAGCTTTACCAATGGAAACTCTGCCATTAAGTAAGGTATCAGCTACATAACTCCTGTCTCTGATATTGTCCCTCATTTAACTATGCCAGTATCTGGATGCTAAGATCTATGCCTCAAGACTTTGGACTTGAACACAGGCCATGTGTTCTGTCCTTTCTGCTTTTGGCAACCTGGCTCACCCAGGGTGACCAGGCCCAGCTCAATTGCCCTCTCCTCCCGGAAGCCTTCCTTGCTTTGCTACTCACCCCCACAGTTAGAAGGGAGTTGTTCTTTGCTTTGAAGTGGATCAGGAGTATGGATCAACTCGGGCTCTCATGGAAAAATGGTTGGACCGGCCATCTTGAAGAAGGGTGAACAATGTAGGTGGCACAAGCTGAGGCAGGAGTGGCAGTCTAGAGAGGACAATCTTGGGGAGATTCAATGCACATGGAGATATTTTCAGCATTCATGACTTTGTGTAAAAAATCTGTTAAGCATTTCAGATCTGTCCTTTAGGAGTCTTTGCAGATCAAAGGTAAATGGAAAATCACAAGGTGAAAAAAGAGGCTACTGGCACCTATTGTACAGTGGTTAAGGTGCCAGCCACAAGCACCGAGACTGGCAGGTTCAAACGTGGCCCCTGCTAAACAACAATGACAACTGCAAGCAAAAAATAGCCGGGCATTATGGTGGGTGCCTGTAGTCCTAGCTAATTGGGAGGCTGACACAAAAGAATTGCTGAAGCCCAAAAGTTGGAGGTTGGGATGAGCTGTGATGCCATGGCACTCTACCAAGAGCAACATAGTAAGACCCTGTCTCAAAACAAACAAACAAAAAAATGGCCATTTAGTTCCACACATGCTGTGAGAGATGAGGTGGATTCTAATGAATGGTAAGGTTCTTAAAATTGAAGTGAATGAAACCTGGGAAATATACTAGCACATGACAGGGCATGAGGTGACTGGGCAGTGGACGCTGTGGGAAGTGGGAGAGGATAAGGTGTCCGGGGCTACTGCCAGTGTGCCTGTGCTGTTGCCCAATGGAGCCATCCTCTCACTGACTGAGGAAGGATATAAAAAGGCAGAATAGTTTAGGGGAGGAGAGAAGGAAAAGTAAGGATTCACACTACAACATGCTTGAGGGACTGATGACAGTTTGGGAAAGAAGATGAGCAGAGGGTGAGTAATAACAATGTGGACTTGAGAAACACCTACAGCTGAAGATCTGAAGTGCTGTTTTATTTATTTATTTATTTATTTATTTATTTATTTATTTATTTATTTATTTTGTCTGTTTAATCCTCTTTTTTTGGATTGACAGAATCTCAATGTTTTTGAATAAATGTCAACATAGGAGGGAATAGCTGAATAGGAGGAGAATTCCTGAAGACACTAAATGGGCTTTGGGGCAAGCCAGCTAGAATCCTACAGGAGTGTACTCACGAGACAGGAGCCAGGAAGAAAGAATCAGGGGGAGAAAAGATGAGATCTTGCAAAGCATGTGCACACAGGTGTCTGCAATGCCATGAATATTGGAGCATCCCGGTGCTAGTGCTGTCACCTCTCTGGCTCTCACATATGTCCCTCCTACACTTAAAGGCACCTCTGTGCATCATTTACCTGAGGACTCAGAGATGCATTTCCTACCTGTTGGTCAGAAAAGTCACCAGAATCCATCAAAGGACATGCCAGGATGATTCATGATGTCCCATGGGGTTTGGCCAAGTTACAGACCTCTGATCCCCTGACCTCACCCAGACCCTTCCTTCCGACCCACATGGCTTCCTCCTCCTCCTTCTCCTCCTTACATCCTGGGTCTTCTTAGGGATGTCTGGCTGCTTGCCTCCATGTGGTCATGAGAACTCACCCCAGTTTCTCATTCTCCCCCGTGTCCTAGTCTGTCATGCCAGCTGTTCTGATGGATGGGCTTCTGGGGAAGACAGAAACATGATGGGACATGGTGCCATCCCTGCACATCCTGCACTTTGGAATGAGTGAGATGCTCAGCGTAAGGCTTCCTAAAGTTTTCCATGGAGAGTCCAATCTTCTGGTAGTGGATCTTTTCAGACAAAATATGTTACACTTTTAGAAGGTTTCCACAGGTGTAGACAAATTGCGTACCAGACACATGTGACAAATTTAAATAGCCTTTAAAACCTGAGAGGATGTCCATTTACTTATGGACTTTTCAAAAGAAGGCTTGAACCAAAAATATAGTCAAAGATTCCATTCCTTTCACAGTAATGCCAAAGAATATTTGGGAGTCTACCTAACAAAGGAAGTGAAAGATCTCTATAAAGAGAACTATGAAACTCTAAGAAAAGAAATTAATGAACATGTCAACAAAAGGAAACACATACCATGCTCATGGTTGGGAAGAATCAATATTGTTAAAATGTCCATAATTCTCAAAGCAATATACAATTTTAATGCAATGCCTATTAAAGCTCCATTGTCATATTTTAAAGACCTTGAAAAAATATTGCTTTGTTTTATATGGAATCAGAAAAAACCTCGAATAGCCAAGACATTACTTACAAATAAAAAACAAAGCAGGAGGGATCACGCTACCAGACCTGAGACTCTACTATAAATCGATAGTGATCAAAACAGCATAGTACTGGCACAAAAACAGAGAAGTAGATATTTGGAACAGAACAGAGAACCAAGAGATAAACCTGACTACTTACCGCTATTTGATCTTTGACAAGCCAATTAAAAACATTCAGTGGGGAAAAGACTCCCTATTTAACAAATGGTGCTGGGA
>CAUYRH010087932.1:0-11346 GCA_963574655.1 Perodicticus potto
TGTGGCAGCCAGCTGAAGAACTAGCGGGCTGGATGACTGGCAAGGAGGGGGACCTCCAACCCCCACCAGAGACTCCAATAGCCAAAAAGGCCGGACAACTGCCGAGGAGACACCTGTGCCTTGGTGTCTCCTTCACTTTGCACTTGGGTCTAAATGTGGAGCCCCCATTTCCTAAGCCTAGGTCAGTTTCATGGGCCTCAATTCCATGAATGGACTGTATCCATTCATTGATACAGTCATTCACCATGCAAAAAATAAATAAATAAATAGAACTACAGATATGCACTAAAAAAATAAATAAATAAAAATATTTTGGCCTATGATCCTATTTAAACAAATGTTTGAAGCCTTTGATATTTAACAAACCTTCCAAAACCAAAACTCTAAATTAAGTCTTTTGAAATGTTAAGACCACTGGAAAGACCTATTAAACTTACTCAGTGTGTTAAAACTATATAGAAAATATTGTCAAATATAAAATGGTAGTTAATTTTCTATAAATTGTTTATATATATACATATGTTCTCATATTGTAAATATATTAGTCTGTCTTAGTGTATGTTATCAGTAATAATTTTTTTTGAGACAGTCTCACTATATCACCCTCAGTAGAGTGCTGTGGCGTCACAGCTCACAGCAATCTCAGACTCTTGGGCTTAAGCGATTCTCTTGCCTCAGCCTCCCTAGTATCTGGGATTACAGGTGCCCACCACAACACCTGGCTATTTGTTTGGTCTCAGTTGTTATTGTTGTTTAGCAGGCCAGGGTCGGGCTCTAACCCACCAGCTTCAGTGTATGTGGCCGGCGCCCTACTCTCTGAGCTACAGGTGCTGAACCCAGTAATAATTTTTGATTCATATCGAAAGGTGTTTCTGTAAGGGCAGGGCCTGTGGCTCAGTGGGTGGGGCACCAGCCCAATACACCGAGGGTGGCGGGTTCAAGCCCGGCCCCAGCCAAACTGCAACAAAAAAATATCCAGGCTTTGTGGAGGTTGCCTGTAGTCCCAGCTACTTGAGAGACTGAAGCAAGAGAATCGCCTAAGCCCAGGTGTTGGAGGTTGCTGTGAGCTATGTGACACCATGGCGCTCTACTGAAGGCGATAGAGTGAGATTCTGTCTCTACAAAAAAAAAAGTGGGGCGGTGCCTGTGGCTCAAAGGGGTAGGGCACTGGCCCCAAATGCTGGAGGTGGCCGGTTCAAACTCAGCGCCAGCCGGCTCGGTGCCTGTGGCTCAACGGGCTAAGGTGCCAACCACTACACCTGAGCTGGCGGGTTGGAATCCAGCCTGGGCCCGCCAAAAACAACAATGACGGCTGCAACCAAACTCAGCTCCAGCCAAAAACTGCAAAAAAAAAAAAGGTGTTTTTGTAACTAAGTCCAAAGTTTGTCCTTAAGGGAAAATAATGGAAAGGTTGACAGGTTCTCTTAAATACAAATTTCTGATAACTTTAAAGATCATATACCATTGGACTGAAAACAAACTTCCAGGACTTTAATTAGAAAGCTAAAACAGGGACGGCGCCTGTGGCTCAGTGGGTAGGGCACCAGCCCCATATAACGGAGGGTGGCGGGTTCGAACCCGGCCCTGGCCAAACTGCAACAAAAATAGCAGGGTGTTGTGGTGGGCGCCTGTAGTTCCAGCTACTCACAAGGCTGAGGCAAGATGATTGCCCAAGCCCAAGAGTTGGAGATTGCTGTGAGCTGTGACGCCATAGCACTCTATTGAGGGTGATAAAATAAGACTCTGTCTCAAAAAAAAAAAAAAAAAAAAAAAAAAAGAAGAGGAAGAAAGCTAAAACAGAATAGAAATTAATTACACAGGACTAACCTAATTTTTTATGACTTTTTATTTAAAACATTGCTGATTCTTTCTGTGTTCAGTTTTCCATAAGTCAAGAAAATCCTCTTAAAAAAGAAAGAAAGAAAGAAAGAAAACCCTCTTCTGGCCAGGTGTGTAGAGGTGTACCTTACACTTGTAATCTCAGCACTCTGGGGACTTAGGCAGGTGGATTGCCTGAGCTCAGGAGTTCAAGAACAGCCTGAGCAACAGTTAAACCCCCGCATCTAAAAAATAACCGGGTGTTGTATTGGGCACCTGTAGTCCCAGCTACTTGGGAGGCTGAGGCAAGAGAATCCTTGAGCCCAAGAGTTTGAGGGTGCTGTGAGCTGTGACGCCATGGCACTCTACCAGGGACAAGAAAGTGAGACTCTGTCTCAAAAAAAAAAGAACAAAAAAACCCTTTTGTGTCTTTTCAGCTATTTATAGCTTTCAACAATGTATGCACTTATAAACAAAATTTGTGTGTTTTTCTCTCTCCTTTTTTTAAAAATTAAGACAGAGTCTCACTTTAAGTGGACTCCGGCCTGGGCAACAGAGCAAGACCTTGTCTCAAAAACAAAACCAAACAAAAACTACTGAAGCAAATTGTCTGAGGCGGTTACAGTGGTAATGATACAGGACAAGTGGCGTCCCAGCCAGCTCCGTGCAGCTTGGGAGTGGGGGCAGACCTGCTACCTTGGCGGTGTTGGTGCGGTGGCAGCGAGCAGAGGAACCAGCGGGCTGGAAGGTAGGCAGGGGCCCCCTCGGCAGGAGGCTCCATAGCCGAAGGGGCCAGACAACTGCTGGGGAGACCCCAGCACCTTAGGTTTCCCTCCCCTTCCACTTGCGGCTGAACAGGGAACCCCCATTTCCTAGGCCTGGAAATGAAAGGGATTGTAGTCATTCAATCACGACCCAGACACGTTCTGGACAGCTAAATCTAACTACAGAGAGCCCCATGCACTATATATACCCCTAGACAAAGAGCCTGGAGACAGAGACAGAGAGAGACCTTTTCCCTTCCGACTTGGGTTTTCTCTCCCTCTCAGGAGCTTTGGTGTTTTTGTATTTTTTTTTTTTTTGCAGTTTTTGGCCAGGGCTGGGTTTGAACCTGCCACCTCTGACATGTGGGGCCGGTGCCCTACTCCTTTGAGCCACAGGCACCCCCCTGTTTTTGTATTCTTTTCTGTAAATAAATCCTGTCTTAACACTGATCTGTGGTCTGCGGATTCATGCTTCGAATCACAGAGACCAAGAACCTACTGAAGACGAAATTCCAGTATCAGTAACAATTTTAGGAAATTTATCAGGTAGTCTGGAAACTACAGGGAAGGAAAAAAAATTGTAAATGCATTTAATTTCCCTGGGGCATGGGCTCAGGGATGTTACTGATATCTCCTGCTCACATCTCTCTGGGCCTGTTAAATTTTGCAGACTTCATGTCAACTGGAAAATCGTGACCCGCACACACTGGGCAGGACAGCTTTGTTTCTCACGCAAGGCTGCAGCCTGCCGGCCGGCCGCTCCCACCAGCAGACAAGCCCCGCCTCGGGCATAAGCCAAGTGCAAGCCCCGGGAGGCAGCAAGCGTCTGTGTGAGCACCCGCGCGCTCCGCATCAGCGACAGCCGCTCCCAGCTCGCTTGCGACGTCCGCACTTCTCGTCCCCATCCCGGATGTCGGTGACACCGCGGGCTTAGCCCAGCCAGACCCTCGGGCGCCAACGGTGGGCGCCGCTGACTGGGGCGGCGGCTCCCTTCCCGTGCAGACCTGCAGGCCGCATGGAACCAACAGGCGGGGCTCTAGTTTCCAGCCGGTCGCGGAGACACGAGCACTTCCGGGCCTGGACCGCGCGCGTCGAGGCCGCTTCCGGGGCCGGCGGGAACCTGTGCTGAGAAGGAAGCACAGCGGGATGGTGCGGGGCAAGGGCCGCGCGCGCTCCCGGAGCAGCCCCGCGGCTGATTCCGGGCTTGTCAGGAAGCTCACTCGGAAGAAAAACAAGCAAAAACGGTTCTGGAAAAACAGAGCGAACGGATTACGCAGGAGGCCGCCGAGCGCCGCCAGTGCTGGGGCGCGGCCGCCGAAGGCGCCCGAAGATTTTTCTCGAAACTGGAAGGCGCTGCTGGAGGTGAGACCTGGGACCGCCGGGACGGGACGGCTTGGGCGGCCCCGCAGAGGACCTGGCAAGTGGTCAGCTGAGGGGGCCAAGCCCACGGCAGCAGTTATTGCCCATTGCTGAGAACCGCCCCAGTTACGTAGGTTTTGAGACTGGGCCGCACTCTGTCGCTCGGGCTGGAGTGCCGCGCCTCCACCCCCACCCCAGCCCACTGCAAACCTCCAGCTCCTGGGCTCAAGCCATCCTCCGGCCGCGGCCTCCCACGTAGCAGGGACTACAGGTGCATTTCACTACTCTCAAGTAATTTCTCTGCTTTTTTGTAGAGACAGGGTCTCAGTATGTTACCTAGGCTGGTCTCCAACTCCTGAACTCAATGTCCCGCTAATGTTTTCTATTCTTAGAAGAGAGGTGTCTCGCTGTTGCTCAGGCTGCTCTCCCACTTCTGAGCTCAAGCAATCCACGGACCTCAGCCTCCCAGAGTGCTGGGATTACAGGCGTGAGCCACCGCACCAGTCCTGACAACCACCTGGGTTTTTTTGCTCCCAGGTTAACAGGAGGGGACGGAAAGAGAGAGGGGAAGAGGCTTAGGATAAATAAACGCCCTCCCCCGCCCCCAGAGAGAGACACACCCACGAAGACAGAAGTGGAGGGAGGCAGAGGAGGAGGAGGAGAGAGACCCAGTGTGATTCAGACACATACACAGAAGCAGACTCACCTAGGGAATGCAGGGACCAGTTTTTGAGCTCTTAAAATGTGCAACTCTCTGGTCAGCGTGTGGGTTCTTATGTAGTACCCATAAGTGTGAGGTAGGTACATTTATCACCTCTAGGAGGGAATAGGCCTGGAAAGGTTGAGTTCATCTAAGGTTGCAGCTGGAGGGCGGCACCCGTGGCTCAGTGGGTAGGGCACCTGCCACACTGCAACAAAACAATAGCCGGGAGTTGTGGCGGGAACCTGTAGTCCTAGCTACTCAGGAGGCTGAGGCAAGAGAATCATCTAAGCCTAGGAATTGGAGGTTGCTGTGAGCTGTTATGCTAAGGTACTCTACTGAGGGCGATTAAAAAAAAAAAAAAGGGCTAGGTGCCTGTGGCTCAAGTGGCTAAGGCACCAGCCACATACACCTGAGCTGGTGGACTCGAATCCAGCCCAGCCCGCCAAACAACAATGATGGCTGCAACCAAAAAAATAGCTGGGCGCTGTGGCAGCACCTGTAGTCCCAGCTACTTGGGAGGCAGAGGCAAGAGAACAGCTTCAGCCCAAGAGTTGGAGGTTGCTGTGAGCTGTGATGTCGTGGCGCTCTATCCAGGGTGGCAGCTTGAGGCTCTGTCTCAAAAAAAAAAAATAATAAAATAATAATAATAAAATAAAAAAGATAAAAAAATAGCCAGGTGTTGTGGCTGGCACCTGTAGTCCCAGCTACTTGGGAGGTGGAGGCAGGAGAATCGCTTAAGCACAGGAGTAGGAGGTTGCTGTGAGCTGTGATGTCACAGCACTCTATTCAAGGGGACAGCTTGAGGCGCTGTCTCAAAAAAAAAAAAGAAAAATCGTTGCAGCTGGAGTCCTGCTTTTAATGCTGGCTGTGCCGGCCGCCATTCTAGGCAGGAGTGCTCTGTGCGTCTGTGCAGGTGACTCTGCCAAATACTCTTCCGTGGGCTTCACTTCCCTTCTTCCTATGTCCTTTGGAGTTAGCTAATACTAGCCTAGCTTTTAGATGAAGAAACTGAGGCACAGACACCTTCAGAAACTTGGCCTTAGGTCACACTACTAGGAAATGTCAGGACTGGGGTGCAGGGCTGAGTTGAGTTTGTTCTCTTCACTGCTGTTGACTTTCATTTTTTGGAGTGTGTTAGGGAGCCTCAGAGTGAGCAAGAGAGAATAGAGAACTTTTTCTTTCCTTTCTTTATTTTTTTTGGGGGGGACGGAGTCTCACTTTATCGCCCTTGGTAGAGTGCCGTGGCATCACACAGCTCACAGCAACCTCCAGCTCTTGGGCTTAGGCAATTCTCTTGCCTCAGCCTCCTGAGTAGTTGGGACTACAGGCGCCCGCCACAATGCCCGGCTATTTTTCTGTTTTTGCAGTTCAGCTGAGGCTGGGTTTGAACCCACCACCTTTGGTATATGGGACCGGTGCCCTACTCGATAAGCCACAGGCGCCGCCCTATGATCAGCTATTTTTATTTCTTTTTTCGCTACAGAATCTCACTTTATTGTCCTTGGTAGAGTGCAATGACATCACAGCTCACAGCAACCTCCAACTCCTGGGCTTAGGTGATTCTCTTGCCTCAGCCTCCTGAGTAGCTGGGACTACAGGCACCTGCCACAACACCCGGCCATTTTTGTTGTTGTTGTTGTTGTAGTTTGGCCGGGACAGGGTTTGAACCCACCACCCTTGGTATATGGGGCTGGCACCCTACCCACTGAGCCACAGGTGCTGCCCCTGATTGGCTATTTTTAGAGATAGGGTCTCACTCTTGCTCAAACTGGTCTGGAACTTTTTTTTTTTTTTTAGTCACAGGTTTGTACCTTATTTTATTACATATATATACATTAAAAATTCTTTGGAATAAACTAACGCTGATAAATTAATTGTCATATACTTTTTAAAACTTCATTCAAATTAATATGCAGGTACAACGTTTAGGTTACATTGTTCTCACTTCCAGGGTAACACCCAGGGGGCATGTTATATACCCTCACAGTGTGCACATTAGGTGAGATCCACCTCATGCCCTCCCTCCTTCTGCCATGTCTTCCCCCTCTTCCCTCCACCCCCGAACTGGACTATAATAGCGTTTTATTGTTCTTATGAACATGTAATAGTTCATATATTAATTTCATATTAGTATGGAGTACATTGGATATGTATTTTTCCATTCTTGTGATACTTTACTAAGAAGAATGTATTTCAGCTCCATCCAGGTAAATGTAAAAGATGTAAAGTCTCCATCTTTTTTTTTTTCTGCAGTTTTTGGCTGGGGCTGGGTTTGAACCCCCCGCCTCTGGCATATGGGGCCAGCAACCTACTCCTTTGAGCCACATGCAGCGCCCAAAGTCTCCATCTTTTTTAAAGTCTGAATAATATTCCATGCTATATATACACACACATACACACACACAAACACACCATAGTTTGTTGATCCATTCATAGGTTGATGGGCACTTAGGTTGCTTCCACAACTTGGCAATTATGAATTGAGCTGTAGTAAACTCTCTAGTGCAAATGTCTTCATGGTAAAATGATTTTTGTTCTTCTGTGTAGACACCTAGTAATAAGATTGCAGAGTCAAATGGAAAGTCTACTTTTATTTATATATTTTTTGTGACAGTCTCACTCTGTCACCCTCATTAGAGTGCCATGGTGTCACGGCTTACAGCAACCTCAAACTCTTGGGCTTAAGCAATTCTCTTGCCTCAGCCTCCCAGGTAGCTGGGACTACAGGCGCCTGCCACAATGCCCAGCTATTTTTTGTTGCAGTTGTCATTGTCATTGTTTAGCTGGCAAGGGCTGGGTTCAAACCTGGAACCCTTGGTGTATGTGTCTGATGCCATAACCACTGTGCTACGGGCACCGGGCCAGAAAGTCTACTTTTAGATCTTTGAGGATTCTCCATACTTCTCTCCAAAAAGGCTATATTAGTTTGCCATCCTCCCCAGCAGTGTAGAACTGTTCCCTTCTCTCCATATCCACACCAGCATCTGGTGTTTTGGAACTTTGTGATGTGGGCTAATCTTGCTGGGGTTAGGTGGTATTTTACAGTGGTTTTGATTTGCATTTCTCTGATGATTAAAGACAATGGGCATTTTTTCATGTGTTGGCCATTCATCTGTCATCTTTGAAGAAGTTTCTGTTCAAGTCTCTTGCCTACTTATAGAGAGGGTTGTTTGCACTTTTCTTATTGTTTAATTTGAGCTCTCTGTAGGTTCTAGTTGTCAGGCCATTGTCAGTTTCGTAACATGCAAAAATCTTCTCCCATCCCGAGGGCTATTTGCCCTGTTTGTGGTACTCTTAGCTGTGCAAAAACTTTTTAGCTTGATCAAGTCCCAGTTATTTATTTTTGGTATTGTTGCAATTGCTTGGCGGGGGGAGGGGGAATCTTCCTCATAAAGGAAGGCCTGTTCCCAGGCCAATATCTTCAAGTGTTTTCCCCACACTCTCTTCTAGAATTTTTATTGTTTTGTGTCTTAAATTTAAATCTTTTATCCAGCAAGAATCAATTCTTGTCACTGGTAAGATGTGTGGGTGCTGTTTCAGTCTTCTGCATGTGGACAACCAGTTTTCCCAGGACTGTTTGTTAAATAAAGATTCTTTTCAGGGCAGGGCCTGTGGCTCAAAGGAGTAGGACTCTAGCCCCATATGCCGGAGGTGGCGGGTTCAAACCCAGCCCCAGCCAAAAACCACGAAAAAAAAGAAGATTCTTTTCCCCATTGCATGTTTCTGTTAGGGTTATCAAAGATTAAGTGACAATATGTGGCTGGTTTCATCTCAGGGTTGTCTATCCTATTCCATAGATCTACATCTCTGTTTTTGTGCCAATACCATACTGTTTGTTTATTTATTTATTTATTTATTTATTTTTGTAGAGACAGAGTTTCACTTTATCGCCCTCAGTAGAGTGCCATGGTGTCACACACCTCACAGCAACCTCCAACTCCTGGGCTTAGGCGGTTCTCTTGCGTCAGCCTCCCAAGTAGCTGGGACTACAGGCGCCTGCCACAACACCTGGCTAGTTTTCTGTTTTTTTGCAGTTCAGCTGAGGCCGGGTTTGAACCCGCCACCTTCAGTATATGGGGCTGGCACCCTACTTGCTGAGTCATAGGCGCCACCCATAATACCATGCTCTTTTGATCACAATAGCCTTGTAATATAATCTGAAGTCTGGCAACGTAATGCCTCCAGAATTGTTTTTATTTCTAAGAACTGTATTTACTATTTGGGTTTTTTTCCTGGTTCCATATGAACCAAAGTACTATTTTTTTCAAGATCTTTAAAGTATGACATTGGTGCTTTGATGGGGATTGCAGTCAATCTATAGATTGCTTTGGGTAGTATGGACATTTTAACTATGTTGATTCTTCCCAGCCATGAGCATGGTATGTTCTTCCATTTGTTGACATCATCTGCTATTTCTTCTCTGAAAGTTTCATAATTCTCTTTATAGAGATCTTTCACATCTTTTGCTAGATATAGTCCCAGGTATTTTATCTTCGTTAGTGCTATAGTAAAAGGAATAAGGTCTTTGATTTTGTTCTCAGCTTGATGATTATTGGCATATACAAAGGCTACTGATTTATGGGCATTGATTTTGTATCCTGAGATACTGCTAGATAGAATAGAGAACTTCTTGAACCTCTTGTCACTCTGCCCTCTACCTTAAGATGGACATTCTTATTAGTGTTCCTATATTGACAGACATTGGCCATTCACTTCCCACAGGCAACCACAGGGTTCTCCATGATTTCTCTCTCTTTTTTTTTTTTTTTTTGAGACAAGAGTCTCACTATGCCACCCTTGATAGAGTGCTGTGGTGTCACAGCTCACAGCAACCTCCAACTCTTGGGCTTAAGTGATTCTCTTGCCTCAGCCTCCCAAGTAGCTGGGACTATAGGTGCCTGCCACAATGCCTGGCTATTTTTTTGTTGTCATTGCTGTTTAGCTGGCCTGGGCCAAGTTCGAACCCGCCAGCCTCGGTGTGTGTGCTACGGGCGCCGAGCCGTCTCCATGATTTCTTGAGCACTATCTCTGCTCCTTCTCCCAAGAAAGAATAGCAGTATAAGTAAATGGAAAGGGTGTTTGCTATAAGGAAAACTTGAGTTTTTTCCTAATTTGTGCAAGGAAGTTGATCCTTCCATTCTTTATTATGGGAATAGGTAAGAGAAATCTCTTCATCTCTCAGCTACTGGCTGCATACCAGGGTCTTAACTCAGGTTGAGAAGAGCCCAGCTAGGGATGTGGGTACAGGAGGAAGTTGAGCATCCAGACCGCAGAGAGCCTTTGCTTGGATGAGAGGTGAGCTGTGGCTGCCCCCTGTTCTTCAGCTGCCTCCAGTTTGACAGGAGCTTTTCATTCCTTGAACACACCCCAATAACATACCAAAAGGTCTTCTGAAGGAAGTGGTTTCCACGCACCAGAGTGTTGGTCTAAGCTGTGAGAGAAGTAACTCTAAGATTAATTCTAAATCAAGTGAGAAAAGACCAGGTACAGTGGCTCACAACTGTAATCTTAGCGCTCTGGGAAGCTGAGGAGGGAGGATCCCTTGAGCCCAGGAGTTGGGGGTTGCACTGAGCTATGATCACACCACAGTACTCCAGGCTGGGGAATAAAGCTAGACCCTGCATCTTGAAAAGAAGAAGGCCGGGCACATTGACTCACACCTGTAATCGTAGCATTCTGGGAGGCTAAGGTATGAGGATTGCCTGAGCTCAGGAGTTTGAAACCAGCCTAAGTAAGAGCGAGACCCTGTCTCTACAAAACCCAGAAAAATTAGCCGGGCATTGCAGCCTGTACCTATAGTCCAGCTACTTGGGAGGCTGAGCCAGGAGGATCACTGGAGCCCAGGAGTTTGAGGCTGCAGTGAGCCATGGTGAGGCCACTGCACTTTAGCCCAGGTGATAGAGTGAGACCCTGTCTTTAAAAAAAGTGAAAAGGAGGGGTGGTGCCTGTGGCCGAGTGGGTACGGCGCTGGCCCCATATACCGAGGGCGGCAGGTTCAAACCCAGCCCCAGCCGAACTGTAACAACAACAAAAAAAAAACAGCTGGTGTTGTGGCGGGCGCTTGTAGTCCCAGCTGTTCGGGAGGCTGAGGCAAGAGAATCGCTTAGGAGTCGGAGGTTGCTGTGAGCTGTGATGCTACAGCACTCTACCCAGGGTGATAAAGTGAGACTCTGTCTCTTTTTTTTTTGGAGACAGAGCCTCAAGCTGTCACCCTCGATAGAATGCCGTGGCATCACAGCTCACAGCAACCTCCAATTCCTGGGCTCAAGCGAGTCTCTTGCCTCTGCCTCCCAAGTAGCTGGGACTACAGGTGCCTGCCACAACACCCGGCCATTTTTTGGTTGCAGCCGTCATTGTTGTTTGGCGGGCCGAGGCTGGATTCAAACCCGCCAGCTCCGGTGTACATGGCTGGTGCCTTAGCCCGTTGAGCCACAGGCACCGAGCCGAGACTCTGTCTCTTAAAAAAAAAAAAAAAGGGTAAAGGAGGCCCCGGTTGCTCAGTATATAGGGTTGCGGCCCCATACGCTTAGGCTGAAAAGCTAAAAACTGGCCCCAGCCAGCGAAAAAGGAAAAAAAAAGAAATAGTGACAACTGCAACAACAAAAAAATAGGCATTGTGGCAGGCGCCTACAGTCCCAGGTACTTGGGAGGCTAAAGCAAGAGAATTGCTTAAGCCCAAGAGTTTAAGGTTGCTGTGAGCTG
>CAUYRH010087933.1:0-12379 GCA_963574655.1 Perodicticus potto
GGTTTGGTAGATTTCTGACATGAAGCCATCTGGTCCCAGGCCTTTATTATTAGGGAGATTTTGTATAGTTGATGCTATTTCAAAACTTGTATCGGCCTGTTCAACATTTCCACTTCATTCTGGGTAAGTTTAGGAAGGTGGTGTGCTTCCAAGTAGTGATCAATTTCCTTCAGATTTTCATATTTCTGACAGTAAAGTTTCTTGTAATATTCATTAATGATTTTTTGAATTTCTGAGGGGTCTGTTGTTATTTCATCTTTACCATTTCTGATTGATGAAATTAGAGATTTTAGTCTTTTTTTCCTGGTTAGGTTACCCAAAGGTTTATCTATTATATTGACCTTTTCAAAGAACCAACTTTTTTATTTATTGATCTGTTGTATAATTCTTTTGCTTTCAATTTCATTTAATTCTGCTCTGATTTTGGTTATTTCTTTTCTTCTGCTGAGTTTGGGGTTGGAATGTTCTTCCTTCTCCAGTTGCTTGAGGTGTCCCATTAAGTTGTTAACTTCCTCTCTTTCCATTCTCTTGAGGAAGGCTTGCAGTGCTATAAATTTCCCTCTTAGAACTGCCTTTGCAGTGTCGCAGAGGTTCTGATAATTCATATCCTCATTGTCGTTTTGTTCCAAAAATTTGGTGATTTCCTTCTTAATCTCATCTATGACCCATCTATTGTTCAGCATAAGTTTATTTAGTTTCCATGTTTTTGTTGGAGTATGCAGATTCCTGTTCTTGTTGAGTTTAACTTTTATTCCATGGTGGTCCGAGAAGATGCAAGGAATAATTTCTATTCTTTTAAATTTGCTGAGGTTAGACTTGTGACCTAAGATGTGATCAGTTTTGGAGTATGTTCCATGGGCTGATGAGAAGAATGTGTATTCAACTTTATCTGTTAGATGTCTGTTAAATCCAGTTGTTGAATGGTTAAGTTTAAATCTAAAATTTCTTTACTTAGCTTCTTACTGGAGGATCTATCCAACACTGCTAAAGGAGTATTAAAATCTCCAACTACTATGGAGCTGGAGGAAATCAAGGTACTCATGTCTATTAGAATTTTTCTTATAAATTGAGGTGTATTCTGGTTGGGTGCATAAATATTAATAATTGAAATCTCATCATATTGAGTATTACTTTTAACAAACATGAAATGACCATCCTTATCCTTCCTTACTTTGGTTGGTTTGAAGCCTATTGTATCTGCGAATAAGATTGCAACACCTGCTTTTTTCTGTTTTCCATTGCCTGGAATATAGATGACCATCCCTTTACCTGGAGTCTATATTTATCTTTTAAGGTAAGATGAGATTCTTGTATGCAGTAGATACCTGGCCTGAGTTTTTGTATCCAGTCAGCCAACCTATGCCTCTTTAGAGGACAATTTAAACAATAATCTGTTTTTGCCTTCCGTTTCTTTATTATTATTATTTATTAAATCACAGCTGTGTACATTAGTGCAATCATGGGGTGCAATGTGCGGGCTTCATATACAATCTGAAATATTTTCATCCAACTGTTTGACATAATCTTCACGAGATTTTCTCATTTATTATGTGAAAATATTTGTGTTCTGCATTTAGTAGGTTTCATCTGTCCCTTCTAAGATGCACCATAAGTGTGATCCCACCATTTACCCTCTCTCTACTTCAGTTCTTAAGAGACTTATTCCAGTCCACTTTTCATTTGGTCCCTGAATGAAACCAGTGCAGTTTCTTTTTGTGATCCCTTCCTTATCTCCTTTTCCTATGATGCTAAAACTTGGAAAAGAAAATCCACAAAATAAGTGACCAAGAATGTAATGCATAATTCCATCTATATTGATTACATTACATTAGCCAGAAAGCCAATCAAAATGAATTCCAAGGCCAGGTGTGGTGACTCATGCTTCTAGACCTAGCTACCCATAGGCTAAGGCAGAAAGACCATTTGAAACCAGGAGTTTGAGGCTGCACAGTGAACTGTGAGCATACCACCACACTCCAGAAAGAGTGCAACAGAGAGATCCTATTTTAAAAACAATACTAATATAATAATAACAATAATAATAAAATATCTCAGGAGCAGATGCTGCTTCCCAAACTAATTTTCAAAGAAATTAAAAGGGCATGTTAACACTGCAAAATCAACCTGTTCACAATATAGACAAAGAAAACATAAGAACATACTTGCCATTAAATTAATTCCATTTTCCTATGAACTCAAGTAGAAAGAGATTGTGAATCATCTAGGTACATCAAAAGCAGAGACCAGGGTAGCCTTAGACAGTAATTAAAAGTTTTAACTACTCTATCATGTGTTCAGGTCACAATGACCTGTTTAGTTTTGTGAACATTCTCCTGAATTTTAAAATTCTCTGCCTCTGTTAGGCCTGCTATAACTATTTTCCTTCATCCCAACGTTTTAACAGTTATTATCCCTCCTCTGCAAATGGTCCTGCCCTGGCCCTTTAACCTATGGTCCCTGCAGCAAAAGTCAGTGTCCCTGAAAGCATTACTACTGTTTTTAATAAAGGAAGATAAACAAATTGTATCCTATTTAAGTGTGTTTTGGATAAAATAGTACCCAGCTTTCATTCATCATGACAAGTCTTATTTTAATTATCTGTGAACAAAACTTGCATTGAACTCTGCTTATTGACAGATTTTAATATTGCTGAGCTTACCTACTTCTTTGTGCCATGTCAGCAACAAAAACATTTGCATTTTTGTACAAAATTTCATAAAATTATGGACAACAACCCCGAAAAGAAAATTATTGTGTTTTAATATTTAGTTTATAGTCATATGCTTCACAAAAGCAAAATAAGGGAAATGAAGAAATACACATAAGAATAAACATAAGACATGAATATGGTTACTGTTTAAAATGTAATAAGTACCACAGATACTGAGACCAGATAATGCCTCCATGCACATAATAATGTCTTGGGGCTGCCTCTAACCTACTAGAAATTAAGTGAAGTGCAAAGTGAGGTTTCCAGTAAGAAGTCTCTGGTGTTCTCACCTAAATCCATGGAAGACAGTAGTCCTCATCACTAAAACCACACATAAATCAGAAAGTTGGCAACTCTTGCTCTGCTGAGTCCAAAACTTAAGCTGTTTGGAGACTGAACTTCCTCTCACCCTAAAAAGGATGGATTCTACCCAGTCAGGATGAAGCAATGAGAAAGGAGTTTCTAAAAGCTGAGGGAGAAAAAGAGACTGATTTTATTTCCAGAACCATATAATATAGCTTTTATTAAAATGCATGTATGGATTCCCATCCAAACACATTTAAGTCAAAAAGAGAAAAGTTCGAAAAATTTTCAAATGTGGAGTTTTAAGAAAGAACAGAAAGAAAGCAGGTGCAAATAAACACTATCAAAGAAAAAATTCAAAGGAAAACAGAAAAAGTTCACTGTCTTTGAATTAGTATACTGTTAAGGGAATTTATTTTTCTATCTTATCATCAATTTTTCTTCCATAGATGATTATAAGATGCAAAAGAAAAAATGTAAAGAAAAAATTTATAAAATGAAATGTGTGTAACACAAATTGCCCTTCTTATTTGAAGCAGTGTCAGAAAGCACGGTAAGAATAAGCAGTTGGTTTTTACATCAGTCACAAACAAAGCTCCCCTAATCTTCTCTATTCGCTCATCTTAAAAATGAAAACAGGTTATACTAAATCCTTTCTAACAACTCCAGCAACCCAACTGAATGAAAGACTGAAGCAGAATCATGGAATGCTAAATAGCACAGGTCTGGAACCACCTTTTCTAGTAGTGTGACTTTCAGTGGTAAGATACTTAAATTCCATATGTCTCAGTTTCTTTGTTTGAGAAAAGGGGGTAACAATACCTCTTTCACGGAGTGTTTACAAGGGGTAAAGGACGTAATCCATATAAAGTATTTAGAATAGTTCCTGGCACATAAACACTCAATAAATTTTAGCTATTATTGTTATGAACATGCACTAATTATGTTTTTCATGAAGGAACTTGAAATGTTTGATGCAAAGAAAAAAGTTATTGAAAACAAAAATATTATATGGAACATTTTAAAAGGTTACTAGAAAGAAAAAAACAGGATCATGGTTAAGAAGAAAGGACCCCTAACTAAACAGTAAGACTACCTGAATAGTTGGAATAGGTTTTTCCTTAGGGATCCTTCTTTGTTCAAATACTATATATTCACCAAGTTGCTTTCTGGTCTTGATTTATAGCTGTTATTATTTCTGATCTTATGTAAACTTCCCTTCTAGGAAAAGGTATTTCCTATCATAGGTTATTAAACTAGTCTCTAGCTAAAATCAGAGTTTTATCACTTTGAGTCATTTTTCCCTAGGACTTATCACTCCTTAGATTAATTGAATGGCCAACTCCCAAACTCCAAAATTGGAAATGCAAACCCCAAAGAATAAAGAGTCCTTAGCCTACCTTTCCTGAATCCTCACAATTGATCATTCTCTTCTTGGGTCTTAACAATATCCTGCCTCGGCTCGGCACCTGTGGCTCAACAGGCTAAGGCAACAGCCATGTACACCTGAGCTGGTGGTTCGAATCCAGGCTGGGCCCACCAAAGAACAATGACTGCTGCAACCAAAAAATGGCCAGGTGTTGTGGTGGGTGCCTGTAGTCCCAGCTACTTGGGAGGTGTAGGCAGGAGACTCGCTTGAGCCCAGGAATTGGAGGTTGCTGTGAGCTGTGATGCCACAGCACTCTATCCAGGGTGACAACTTGAGGCTCTGTCTCAAAAAAAAAAAAAAAAAAACAATATCCTGCCTCTCACAAGCTAGTCTAACCCCATGTTCCTTGTCAGTTCTCGGTGCTCTTCACTTCCACTTTACAAGGCAGCAGAGTACACAAAGGGCAGAGCCCCTGTCTAAATCATCTCTGTTACTACCTAGTACATTGCAAACCTATTAAAAAGTTTACCTGAACTATGCAAGGCACTAGTGTAGCCTATATTGTCATTCAATTACTTCTTAGGTTGTAATAAAAGCCCAAGTAAACTTTGTACCAGCTTGTAATGAGAAAATTCAAAAATTCTCCTTTTTAAGTCCAGATAGTGTAATTTAAAAAAGAAAAATACACACACACACATATTGGAGGCTTTGGGAGATACAGCCTAGTCCAGAAGAAAAAAGAATCAAACCAAATCAAAAAATCTTTCCTCAATCTCAGAAGAATCATTCATGATTGACAAGAAAGGATTACATCACAGCTAAAGAGTAACATGCAAATGAAAGAAGGAGGTAAAACTAAAAGCATTTTAGCAACTTCAAAGGGATGAACTGTTTTATTTTGTTTTTGTTTTTTTACAATTACCTATATTGTGGAGTCCAGCTGTCTCGGTTCAAACCATGCAAGTAAAGGCACAAGAAGCTTTTTCCTTCCCACACTCTTATCACTTCTTTGGAATTCAGGTTCATTCCAAAAATTAAGGTAGAATCAATTAGCATAACTCACTATACTAACAGAATAAAGAAGAAAATCCACATAATCATCTCAATTGACACAGAAAACTCATGTAACAAAATTCAACATCAATTTATCTCTAGGGATTTAGTTGAGGTAGAATATGACTATCTAAGGATCCTGAAAGTTGGATTGCCACTTAGGTAGGGTGGGAAGTAAGCAAAAAGCAGTGGCACAGAAATTTGTTCCACCAGCTGAAGCCAACAGAATATAGACTAGAAGATGGTTAGGTCACCAAATACCAATTAGAAGAGCAGTTCGTGCAAGTCCTTACCACAGAAGACATATTAATATATTCTGCTCAGATGGAGACAAAATTGGCTCCCAAGAGGTGGCCATGAAAGTGGGCACTAAGCATCCTTAACTCTGCTCCTGTCCTGACTCATCACTGAGAGTCTATCTTCCCATTCTGCATCTTCCATCTGTCCTGTTCCCATCAACCTGGGGAATGTTCTCCAGTTGTTGGTGAGAGACTGTATTCTGTCTCATTGTGTAGAATGGTCATTTGTTGTATCTGCTGCTTAGTGCTGCCTTTCTTTCTTGTGGCAATGGTACCTCAAATTTTTTTCAACGTTTTCTACATTCCATTGTCAATTCATGCATGTGGGTAAAACTGACTCTCTATCCCTTTAGAACCTAAGCAAGATCATGAATTAAAATAATTAAATCTTCCTACACAAACCATTTCAAAATATAGAGGAAGAGGATATACTTTCCAACTCATTTTATGAAGCCAATATTACCATGATACTAAAACTAGATAAAGATATTATAGGAAAATAATGAACCAACATCCCTCAAGAACAGAGACATAAAATGAAATACACATTACATGCACACACAAATTGAATTCAATATATAGAAAAGATCATGTTGATCACGTTGATCTTTTCTGCCAAAAATTAAGGTAGAATCAATTGACATAACTCCCTATACTAACAGAATAAAGAAGAAAATCCATATAATCATCTCAATTGACACAGAAAACTCATATAACAAAATTCAACATCAATTTATTATTTGTTAAAAGAAAGTTATCGGGCGGAGCAAGATGACAGTCAGGACAGACGTGTAGCCCATCTCTCCCAAGTCGTCAGGTGAGAGGGAGGGGGCTCTGGATCTTTCCCCATGTGGATTATTGGAGTGGATAGACAGCTGGAGATGCGAGCAAATTGGTGCATTGCTGTGTTTGAGGTGTGATTCAAAACGACAGACTTTGCTATGGAGTTTTTCCCCTGCCGGGCCATGCTGGCCAGCAGCCGGCCCCTCCCTCACGGAGGACAGTAGTTTGCAATTCACAAAATCTAGTTGATGAAAATTTCGGTGAATTGTGGATTCCTAAGCGGAGTTAGACGTCCAGAAAGGGGTGCCCCTCAGAGCCACAGAGGGCTGGGCAGCCCAAGGGAAAATTGAGGGGTGGGGATCCCACCTGGGAAACAGACATTTTCAATTGTCCAAAATGGCGACAGCATTTCCCAGAACATTAGGAGAAATTGAACAGTCCATACCATCCCTGGTGGGGAATACTGGTGAGGTCTGGCTGTTCAGGCTGCTGGGAAACTGGCACTCAATGGAGAGACTTTGAGCCATGGAAATTGGGGAAGAGCTCCCCACGCACTGCAGCTGCAGAAGTGGCAGCGGCCAGAGCAGCAGCAGCGGAGACCACACCGGTAGCAGCCAGAGCTGCGGCAGCCAACCTCCCCCCCACAGCCAATTGTAGTTGCCAGTTCGCAGGAGAACATGGGAGCAGAGTGGAGAGATTTGTGAAGCGTGGACTCCTGCACTGAGTTTGGAGGTTGGATAGGTGTGCCATCTGGAAGAGAGCACCTGAGGTGGAGCAACATTTAGGAAACATACTTTTATAGAAACTCCAAAAATGGCGACCAGCCAGGTAGAATGGTAACCCTGGTAACAATATAAACTGTGAATCAGGTAAAACCCTGGGAACCACCCACAGCACCATCTGGTGTCAAGAAAGTATATTACATTATAAATTTATTCCTACTAAAGTTGACATCTACCTCATAGGTATAGATGGGTATTTGTATATATATAAAAGAATAATATTTTTGAGGCTGGGGCCTTTTTTTTTCCCATCCTTTTCTTGGAGGAGGTATTGTTAAATTTTTATTTTTTTAATTTATTTTTTCTATTTTTTATTTTCTTTTTCTTTTTCCTTTCTTCTTTTTTAACTCTGTTACAAACACTACTTTTTTTGTTTTTTTTTCTTTCTCTCTTCTTCTTCTTCCCTTCTTATGGTTTCTGGGAGTGCTTACATCAGATTTTTTAGAGGCTATTTTCTTTCAATTATTTTACAATTATTATTTTTATTGTAGATGTTTTTTGTTTTGTTTTTTGTTTGTTTGTTCTGTTTAGTCTGAATGTCTATGTGTTCCTGACTGTGCATGCATCTATGGGCTTGTGAGTCAGGTAGCCTTTTTATCTGTTTATTAGTTCATTTGGTCTCAATGTGATTGGTGTCCTGATAAATCCACAGGTTAGCTATTTTCCCTAACTCCAATTTTCAAATCCAACAAGAACAAGGGGTAACAGGGTACAATGGCTGATTGGAGCCAGCTCCCAACCAAGGCTCCAGTCCGGAGGGAGAGAAAACAGCCAGAAAGAACCCAACTAAGATGAAGGAGAGGAGCTGAGCTGAGAGATGAGATAGATAAATGCTCGTCTTCCCTGCTAAGGCAAGCTTCAACCCCAAAGAAACTATTTTCAGTACAGATCTCATCCCAAAGAGGTTGTGTGGCCATCCCCTCCCCTAAGAGACCTGCTTGCTTACTGTGTGATCTCTACTGGTGAGCAATAAACTGAGGCTCTCCTTCCTCACCCCACCAGAGGGAATCGCTGGAAGTTAGGATACCTTCTCAAGAGAAACCCTACTCAGAGTCTAGGAACTCCCTTGTCTGGTAGGAAATTTGAACAAATGTTTTCCTTGCCACCTTGATCCTTCAGTCTACCTCCCAACCCCTGCATGGCAGTCTAGAAATCCCACTCCTCCAGAATCCAGATTGACTACTGCATTTCATAGCTAGGACCAAGCATTGCATAAATGGTGCCTGTACAGATGTGCTGTACCTGTGAATCCAGTAACTGTACAGGAAGACATAGAGGGAAGGGTGACTGACCTGGCCCAAAGAAAAAGAGTATCTCAGCAGCAGACAGAACTTTGGGTTCCTGTACTGTGGGGGGTTGCTCAGAAGCTGCTGAGGTGCACGAATCTGAGAGGAGGCACCTCCAACCCAACTTCAGCATTAGTAGAGTGATCCTGCTGGGGTCCAACTCTGGAGAGTCATCTCTCCAATTCTGCGGCCTTCCAGAGGGAACCAGACCTTGCCATATAGGGATTCCAGTACTGCAGAACAGTGGCAACAAAGGTGCAGTGGCCGAGGGAGAAATTCTTTTGCTACCTGGATATCCTCAGGTTTGAGCTCAGTTGGAACTTTCTTCAGCTGCAATTGAGCACACGAGGCAGGCAGATGTCAGCTTCCCCGGCTGGATGGTGGTAGAATGTGGTAGACTGAGGAGGAGGCAACTACCTCACTTTGACTCTGGCAGGCACATAGCGCTGGCACATTTGCTTATTGGACAGAGCAGGGCCACAGAGACTGGGTTAACAGAGACTGCCAGAGAGACAACCAGAGACTGGGGTGACCAGAGTCCGGTGGTAAAGGACGACAAAGGTGAGGTAAGAGGCATCAACCCCCTGGCTCTAAACCTCCTACTGGACGGGTATTTCTGACTCCTCGGAGCACCAAAGGCACTCAAATCACACTCGAGTTGCCAATAAACCCACAAAATCTAGTTGATGGAGTCCTCTTGCACTCTCCAACTAGAGAGTGGGGAGCTGTCAGGGACAATTGGTCTGGAACTCATGAACTAGACAAATTATCCAAGGAACCTCCTAGGTGGGTCCCAGGTGTTTCTGTAGTGGAAAGGTTTAATTGTCCTCTTCCAGATATTACCGGTGGGGGAAGGGATGTCCTAGTTGCTTGTATTTCACTAAAGCTGAGACTACAAGGCTTACTGACACACTAGGATTAGACAGAGATCAGCTGAATACAAGACAGAGCCACCTACACTCACTACACCAAGCAGGCCTCTAGAGTCACAGGCTGTAGTATGGTAAAGGTTCTTTGCAAAATTGTAGAGGAAAAGCTGCAGTCACCACTCCCAATTCCTAGGTGAATGGCTGGTCAACCACAAGTGTAGAAGTTTCCAGTGCAATTTCACCTTACCTGCTCATCCAGCTAAACGCTGAAAAACAATCATGGGGCAGAATCAGATGTCTCTAGAAGTTAAGGAATTCAAAGACCAAATGACCAAAGATTTTGACACATTGAGACAAGAAGTTGCAGCCCTCAAAGAGCTGAGAAATACAGTAGAAGCCCTCAGTAACAGAATGGAGCAAGCAGAAGAAAGGATTTCTGAAACTGAAGACAGAGCTTTCGAATGCTCCCAAATGCTTAAAGAGGAAGAGAAATGGAAGGCAAAAATGAATTATTCTCTCAGAGAGCTCTGGGAAAACTCGAAGAAAACCAATATTTGTCTTATAGGGATACCTGAAAGCGACGAACTGGCTTCACAAGACACAGAGTCCCATCTTCTTGAGATTATGAAAAAGAATTTTCCAGACATGCCAAGAGACTCTGAAATTCAGATAGCAGACAGTTTCAGAACCCCAGCATGACTCAACCTGAATAAGACATCCCCCAGGCACATCATAGTCAACTTCACTAAAGTTAATATGAAGGAGAAGATTCGGAAAGCAGCCAGATGTAAGAAAACCATTATTTACAAGGGGAAGAATATTGAATAAGTGCAGATCTCTTTGCTCAAACCTTTCAAGCTAGAAGGGAGTGGTCATCAACTTTTAACCTCCTAAAACAAAATAACTTCCAACCCAGGATCCTATATCCAGTCAAACTGAGTTTCATTTATGATGGAGAAATTAAATACTTTAATGTCATCCACATGTTGAAGAAATTTGCCATAATTAAACCTGCTCTCCAGGATATTCTCAGACCTATCCTCCATAATGACCAGCGTAAAACTCTACCACAAAAGTAAACTCACTCAGAAAGTTTCAACCAAATTCTAAACTCCACAATGGCGAAAGGATCAAAAATAACCACTGGACTTTCGAAAGGCTTATCATTATTTTCAATTAATATGAATGGTTTAAATTGTCCTCTAAAGAGGCATGGGTTGGCTGACTGGATACAAAAACTTAGACCAGATATCTGCTGAATAAAAGAATCTCATCTTACCTTAAAAGATAAACATAGATTCAAGGTAAAGGGATGGTCATCTATATTCCAGGCAAATGGAAAGGAGAAAAAAGCAAGTGTTGCAATCGTAGTCGCAGATACAATAGGCCTTAAACCAACCAAAGTAAGTAAAGATAAAGGTGGACATTTTATATTTGTTAAAGGTAATATTCAAAAAGATGAGGTTTCAATTATTAATATTTATGCACCCAACCAGAATGCACCTCAATTTATAAGAGAAACTCTAACAGATATGAGCAACTTGATCTCCTCCAGCTCCATAGTAGTCGGAGATTTTAACACTCCTTTAACAGTGTTGGACAGATCTTCCAAAAAGAAGCTAAGCAAAGAAATTTTAGATTTAAACTTAACCATCCAACATTTGGATTTAAGAGACATCTGCAGAACATTTCAACTCAACAACCTGAATACACATTCTTCTCATCAGCCCACGAATCATACTCCAAAATTGACCACATCTTAGGTCACAAGTCTAACCTCAGCAAATTTAAAAAAATAGAAATTATTCCTTGGATCTTCTCAGATCATCATGGAATAAAAGTTGAACTCAATAACAACAAGAATCTGCATACTCAAACAAAAACATGGAAGCTAAATAACCTCATGCTGAAGGACAGATGGGTCATTGACAAGATTAAGCAGGAAATTTCCAAATTTTTAGAACAAAATGACAATGAAGACACAAATTATCAGAACCTCTGGAATACTGCAAAGGCAGTCCTTAGAGGGAAATTTATAGCACTACAAACATTCCTCAAGAGAACAGAAAGAGAGGAAGTTCACAACTTAATAGGACATCTTAAACAACTGGAAAAGGATGAACATTCCAATCCCAAACCCAGCAGAAGAAAAGATATAACCAAAATTAAAGCAGAATTAAATGAAATTGAAAATAAAAGAATTATTCAACAGATCAATAAATCAAAAAGTTGGTTTTTTTAAAAGGTCAATAAAATAGATAAACTTTTGGCTAACTTAACAGGGAAAAAAAGAGTAGTCTCTAATCTCATCCATCAGAAATGGTAAAGACGAAATAACAACAGACTCCTCAGAAATTAAAAAAAATCCTTAATGAATACCACAAGAAACTTTACTCTCAGAAATATGAAAATCTGAAGGAAACTGACCAATACTTGGAAGCACGCCACCTACCAAGACTTAGCCAGAATGAAGTGGAAATGTTGAACAGGCTGATATCAAGTTTTGAAATAGCAAAAACTATACAAAACCTCCCTAAAAAGAAAAGCCCGGGACCAGATGGCTTCACGTCAGAATTCTACCAAACTTTTAAAGAGGAACTAGTACCTATATTACTAAACCTTTTCCAAAATATAGAAAAAGAAGGAATACTACCCAACATATTTTATGAAGCAAACATCATCTTGATTCCTAAACCAGGAAAAGGCCCAACAAGAAAAGAAAATTACAGACCAATACCACTAATGAAAATTGATGCAAAAAGATTCAATAAAATCCTAGCAAACAGAATCCAGCAACACATCAAACAATTTATACACCACAACCAAGTGGGCTTTATCCCAGGATCTCAAGCCTGGTTCAATATATGTAAATCTATAAATGTAATCCACCACATAAACAAATTAAAAAATAAAGACCATATGATT
>CAUYRH010087934.1:0-10222 GCA_963574655.1 Perodicticus potto
CATCAGAGCTCACAGCAACCTCCAATTCCTGGGCTCAAGCGAGTCTCCTGCCTCCACCTCCCAAGTAGCTGGGATTACAGGCGCCCGCCACAACGCCCGGCCATTTTTTGGTTGCAGCCGTCATTGTTGTTTGGCGGGCCCGGGCTGGATTCGAACCCGCCAGCTCAGGTGTACCTGGTTGGCGCCTTAGCCCATTGAGCCACAGGCATCGAGTCGCTGTAATCTTACTTTGAGAGAACTAAAGTAATACATTTGTTGCTCTAAACAAGCAATGCAAATGATTTATTAAGAGTAGCTATGCCTGGGCAGGGTGGCTCATTCATATAATCCCAGCACTTTGGGAGGATCACCTGAGGGCAGGAGTTCAAAACCAGCCTGTAAACATAGTGAGACCCCATCTCTACTAAAAATGTAAAAAATTAGCTGGGCAGGATGGCATGCCTGTGGTCCTAGCTCCTCAGAAGGCTGAGGCTGGGGAATCACTCGAGGCCAGAAGCTGTAGGCTGCAGCCCGATAGGATTGTGGTCACTGCACTCCAGCCTGGAGACAGAGCAAAACACTGCCTCTAAAAAAGAAAAAAAAAAATAGTATTTATACATGAAGACTCACAAACTGTTTAAATTAAGAAGTCATGTGTGGAGAAAAGTTAGGAAGTCTTCAGGTTGATCATTTACCTACATTAGCTTGTGTAAAGTGGGAGCCTCAGCTCGGCGCCTGAGGCCCAGCGGGCTAAGGCGCCAGCCATGTACACCTGAGCTGGCGGGTTCGAATCCAGCCCGGACCCGCCAAACAACAATGATGGCTGCAACCAAAAAATGGCTGGGCGTTGTGGCGGGCACCTGTAGTCCCAGCTACTTGGGAGGCAGAGGCAAGAGACTCGCTTGAGCCCAGGAATTAGAGGTTGCTGTGAGCTGTGATGCCATGGCACTCTATCCAGGGTGACAGCTTGAGGCTCTGTCTCAAAAAAAAAAAAGTAAAGTGGGTGCCTCACTGCAGAAAGACCCTACAAACAGATAAGATACCACAGTTGAACTCGCAAAATACTTCCTAGGCAAAGTATTTGGTGGCGCAATGTTGTAGTATCTAAAACTGAGAAGGCTGTTTTCATTGCCTGTTGTAAGCCCTGGGGCCTTACTTGCTAATGAAACTATTCCATATGCTCCGCCCGCTTTTTATATTAGGCCAACACACACACAGGTAGCAGCAGCTGCTCAATAACAGTTATTTAACTGCACTTTTTCTGACATTCTGGGCATACACTGTAAGAGCATCCTTTTACAAATTGACCCCATAGGCCCACAGGCCGGGCATGGTAGCTCACCCCTACAATCCTAGCACTCTGGGAGGAGGCAGGAGGATCACTTCAGCTCACGAATTTGAGACCAGCCTGAGCACAATAGAGATCTCATCTCTCATAAAAATAGAAAAACTAGCCAGGCATTGTGGTGCACACCTGTCGTCCCAGCTACTTGGCAGGCTGAGGCAAGAGGATTGCTTGAGCCCAAGAGTTTGAGGTTGCTGTGAGCCAGGCTGATGCTAGCCTAGACAGTAGAGTGAGACTGTCTCGAAAAGAAAGAAAACACATGGCTCGGCTCCTGTAGCACAGTGGTTACGACGCCAGCCACATCAAGGCTGGTGGGTTCGAACCTGGCCTGGGCCAGCTAAAAACAATGACAACTGCAACAAAAAAATAGCCAGGCATTGTGGCAGACCTGAAGTCCCAGATGCCTGGGAGGCTGAGGCAAGAGAATCGCTTAAGACCAGGAGTTTGAGGTTGCTGTGAGCTATGACACTATAGCACTCTACTGAGGGTGACATAATTAGACTCTGTCTCAAAAAAAAAAAACAAAAAACATGCACACCAAAAGCCAAATTGACTCCAGAATGCTAAACCCCAGGAACTGAGTGAATGCACCTAGGGTACTCTTACGATTGAATAGATTAGTATTTACATAAGCACCCTTAATTAACATAGAAACCTAGATTTATAAATCACAAATTAAAAAGTGATGAAATGTTCTTAAGTTAGCATAGAAGCTTACCCAAGACTCATTCTTTGGATATCAACCTCCTCTACTGGTTTTAGTATTTAATTTGCTTTATTATAATTTTTTTTTTTTTTTTTTTTTTGTAGAGACAGAGTCTCACTTTATCGCCCTTGGTATAGTGCCGTGACGTCAAAGCTCACACCAAACTCCAACTCCAGGGCTTAGGTGATTACCATTCCACACCCACCCAACAAACTTGGCCTAAAACCCCGCAAATTTTTGTTGCAGTTTTGCCGGAGCCCGTTTTAAACCACCCCACATGGTTTATGTGGCCGGTGCCCTACCCACTGAGCCACAGGCGCTGCCCTATTATGAAATTTTGATTGTGAGAATTGTGTGACCCGAGGGGCTTACGTGTAAACTTTGGTCTGTTCCAGTAACAGAGCAAAGTTTACATGTCTAACCAGGGCTGCAGTGTTGCTGCTCTTAATTATATGAAGTTTCAAGATCCCCTGAAGCAGAAGGAAAGAAGGAATTTTTAGTGTCATTTAAAAAGAAAACCCCTGCAATTTGGCCAGGTGTAATCCACAGCTGTAATCCTAGGCTGTAATCCTAACACTCTGGGAGGCCGAGGCGAGCAGATTGCTTTAGCTCAGGAGTTCCAGACCAGCCTGAGCAAGAGTGAGAACCTGTCTCTAAAAAAAATAGCTGAGCGCCCGTAGTCCCAGCTACTTGGGAGGCTGAGGCAAGAGAATCGCTTAAGTGCCCAAGAGTTTGAGGTTGCTGTGAGCTGTGACAGCACAGCACTCTACCGAGGACGACATAGTGAGACTGTCACAACAACAAAAATAAATAAATAAATAAAATAAAATAAAGCAGAGAGGTTATATATTTAACTCCAAAGGTGAAAGAGAAAAGTGATGCTGAAAGTAACACCAAGGCTGCCAGTTCTGCACGCTCAGCACCGTTGGGGCCAGAAGGAAATGAGGAGTGATGTGTTGGGGTGCTTACCACAGTGGAGGAAATGCCACTGCAAGCAGACAGCTGCCATTCAGTTCAGCCAGAGGGCTCGGTGCTGCGAACATTCTGACTCTTCAATCAGATAATTATGATAAAACTTCCCACTTCTTAGTGTGGAACTTTTTATTATAAACTTTTTATATTTCAGATTAACATGAGGGTACAAACGATTAGGTGACATTGTTGTCATTTGTTAGGTAAAGTCCCTGCTGCAGTTGTGCTTGTCGCCTAGGAGTGCCCCGTACCCTTACACTGTACCTAATAGGTGAGCGCACATCAATCTCCTGCCCTCCTCCCTCCTCCCCCTTCCCCCCAACCTGAATTTAATTGAGTTTTCCTCTTGTGTGGGAGTGTATTCGTTTGCCTACTGGCTTCTATTATAAAAATTTTAGGGAAAAAATTCCTGGCTGGGAAGAACGGCCAAAAAAAAAAAAAAAAAACTGTCATCTACGTGTAGGCAAGTGGTTTGTGCTACATGGACCGATCTTCCAAGGCTCCTAGTACCAATCTCCTACTACTTGGCATAAATACGCATCTTAAAGTGAAATGTTTAACGATCCCTGGGAGAAACAACAATATAAATATTAGCTTCCCCTATAAATAAACTCTGGACCCAGAAATGGTTTTTGGAATATTAACGGGGACAGTGGGAGGAAAAGACATTGTGGAACTACACAAACATGAAAAAGATTAATGCCTCCATTATCTTGCTTCAGGACTCACAAAGTTAAATGTCTAAAGTTTCTTTTCCGGGAGGCCGAGGCGGGAAGATTGGTTGATCTCAGGAGTTGGAGACCAGCCTGAGCAAGAGTGAGACCCTGACTCTACAAAAAATAGAAAAACTAGCCAGGTATGGTGGCAGGCACCTGTAATCCCAGCTACTGGGAAGGCTGAGACAAGAGGATTGCTTGAGCTCAGAAGTTAGAGGTTGCTGTGAGTTATTATGAACCCCATTGCATTCTACTCAGAGTGACAGAGTGAGACTCTGTCTCAAAGAAAAGTAAGTTTCTTCTTTTTCTACCTAAAACTGGAAAGCCAGAATGGGCCGAATTACAAGGCAACATGGAAAACTGATCATTGGGCTCAGCGCCTGTAGCTCAGCCACTAGGGTGCCAGCCCCACGCACCAGGGCTGGCGGGTTCAAACCTAGCCCAGGACTGCCAAAACAACAATGACAACTACAACAACAACAAAAAAATAGCTGGGCATTGTAGGTGCCTTTAAGTCCTAGCTAGTTGGGAGGCTGAAGCAAAAGAATCACTTAAGCCCAAGTTTGAGCTGTGAGCTGTGACACTACGGTACTCTACCGAGGGCGACATAATGAAACTCTGTCTCAAAAAAAAAAAAAAAAAGAAAACTGATCATTGGTTAAAGTATGGTTTCTGGATCTTGTTACTAGGAATTTAGTTTATTCTTTGGCAAACGCTATCATATCTCTGTTAAATGACTACAAAAAAATTCAAGAAAAGTGACAGGACAATTATAATTATAAAGCAGGCAGATAACTGGGGTTAAATAATGATTACCTAATAGAAGAAATGTTTTCTTTAGAAATGATATGTTTAATATCAGGATATATCAAAGATACATAGTTTAATCTGGCCAATTTAGACTGAAGTGAAACTTGACTGGCACAGTAAAATACCACTTTACAAGACAATCTGACGGGCTCATTGTGAAAAAGAGCATTATTTCCTGTCCTTTCTCACTTGTGATCCAGACAAAACAAATATCTGATTGAACAATATTTTTTAAAAAAATACAAAAGACTAGTTTCATATAACCTTAAAACTCTACCCAAACTGATATGTTCAGGTTTACATAAATATGTATACACATATATATTTTTTAAATCCCAGGAATCAAGACACAAGCCCATAGGGGTGTGTGGCCTTCACAGGCCTTAACTCTGGCTCTTGTATGACTATTGTGAGGTACATGGGTCTCTAACCTACGCTTGTAGCTGTCAGCTTTTAACACCCTTCCCATGAGGAAATCTTTGTCATTTGTTCAAAACATTTGAACAAAACTCACCTCTGAACTAACAGAGATATGTTAACAGGACACCTGGCACTAAAGGTCTTAGAAAAAGTGGTTCTCAGATAATCTTTCAGTTGTCGGTCATCTAGACACAAGGGAATCGGCATCCACGGTGTTGAGAAGGTAAAGTTCAGGCTGCGCTGTCAATCCCAGGTGGTACTGAGGACAAAAAGACAGAAGAGATTTAGAATGATTTTCAAGTATTTAAATATTGAAATGGTACCTAAAACCGGCATAGCAATTTAGGTCTTTTAAAAGTACTACTGTATTGATTTTTTTTATTTTTTGTTTTTTGTAGAGACAGAGTCTCACTTTATCGCCCTTGGTAGAGTGCCGTGGCGTCACACAGCTCACAGCAACCTCCAACTCCTGGGCTTAGGCCATTCTCTTGCCTCAGCCTCCCAAGCAGCTTGGACTACAGGCGCCCGCCACAACGCCCAGCTATTTTTGTTGTTGTTGTTGCAGTTTGGCCGGGGTCCAGCTTGAACCCACCACCCTCGGTATATGGGGCCGGCGCCCTACTGACTGAGGCACAGGTGCTGCCCTATATTGATTTTTATTTCAGAAAAGAAAATGGCTTACAGATACACACGTGAATGGCTTCTGATGTGTAAAACAGGAGCTGAAATAGTTAAGGGTTGAGATAGCACCAACTGCCCTCAGCAAATCAGCACTCTATTGCCACACACTGCCTCAGGGTGGGTGACTTCAGATCAGGCTAATCATTAGAGCAAACAGGAACTGAGTTCTTTTGTATCTGAGTTTTGTATTAGGAATCGAATTTCACATGGTCTAAATCTGAGCCCTGGATAATCCTGGCCCCTTTATCCTTTGGCACCTGAGCAGAGAAAAGCCTTTCACTAAAAACAAAAACATAAAGTGGCATGAGCTAACACAGAGGGGAGATGACCTATGGGCTCTAAACGTTTGCCAAGAGGAATCAGAATCACAATCACATAGGCTGCTTTTTTTTTCTATTTTTTTTTAAATTCCAGGTTAATTTGAGGGCACAAAAAAATAGGTTACAATGTTTGCATTTGTTACAGAGTGACCGTAGGCTGCTTTTTTTTTTTTAGACAGTCTCACTTTCTTGCCCCCGGTAGAGTCCAGTGGAGTCATAGCTCACAGCAACTCAAATTCTTTGGCTCTAGCGATTCTCTTGCCTCATCCTCCCAAGTAGCTTGGACTATGGGCGCCCACTAAAACGCCCGGCTATTTTTTAAAGACAGGGTTTCACTCTTGCTCAGGCTAGTCTCGAGATCGGTGAGCTTAGGCAATCCACCAGCCTCGCCTCCCAGAATGCTGGGATTACAAGTGTGGGCCACTGCACCCGCTTCCTAGACTGCTTTCAAAACACATTTCCAGGCCAGGGTTGGCGGCCTGGCCTGTGGCTCATGCCTGTAATCCTAGCACTCTAGGAGGCCAAGGCGGGTGGATTTCTTAAGCTCACGAGTTAGAGACCAGCCTGAGCAAGAGCTAGACCCCATCTCTACTAAAAATACAACAACTAGCCAGCCATAGTGGTGTATGCCTGTAGTTCCAGCTACTTGGGAGGCTGAGGCAAGAGGATTGATTGAAACCAGGACTTTGAGCTTATTGTGAGCTATGATGATGCCACAGCACTCTACCCAGGGTAACAAGAATAGGACTCCGGCTTAAATAAAACACATTTCCAGCCCCTGCTCCTGGAAAACTAAATCCAAATGGTTTTTGTGGGATCTGTGATGTTATTTTACTTTTTCTCTCCTTAGCACACAACTTGGGACAACATTGAGTCTCGTTTTAGCCGTACTATTAATATTTAGGGCCTTAGGGCCCTTATTATCCCTTTGCACTGAGTTTGTAAGTTAATGGAGTATGTAAACTAAAAATCTATAGGAAAGAACTACCCCTATTACAGTGTAATGCAAAAGGTACTGGAGTTAGGGTCAGGCCTTTAACTCCACCATTTACTGGGAACTTCAGCATGTCACATACCCTCCTAAAGCCTTATTCTACTTATTTGTAAAATGAGAATACTACATTTGAAAATGCAAAGTATACTAGTATATTATTTCATGTTAGTCTTTGATAAATATACTCTTTGAGATAGAGTATCACTCTGTTGCCCAGGGTAGAGTGCCATAGCGCCATATCTCACAGCAACTTCAAACTCCTGGGTTTAAGCCATCTTCCTGCTTCATTCAGCCTCCCAAGTAGCTGGGACTGCAGGTGCCTGCCATCATGCCCAGCTAAATTTTCTACTTTTAGTAAAGATATGGTCTTGCTCTTGCTCAGCCTGGTCTCAAACTCCCGTCTTCAAGCAATCTAATTCAGCCTCCCAGAATGCTAAGATTGTAGGTTTTAGGTATGGTGTCTGGCTATATATATATGTATGTATGTTTTTGTTTTGTTTGTTTTTTTGAGATATAGAGTCTCAGTATGTTGCCCTTGGTAGAGTGTGGTGGCATCACAGCTCACAGCTGTGTCGTCACGGTACTCTACCTAAGGAGACAACCTCAAAGTCTTTGCCTTAAGCGATTCTCTTGCCTAAGCCTCCCAAGTAGCTGGTACTATAGGTGCCTGCCAAAAAGCCCCGGCATTTTTTCTCCAGTTGTCATTGTTGTTTAGTTGGCCCAGGCTAGGTTTGAACCCACCACCCTCAGCGTATGTGGCTGGTGCCGTAACCACTGTGCTGCAGGATCCAAGCCTGGCCTAATATATTTTTTTAACACATTACAAATCACCCTGTGTAAACTCACAGGCTTGATGCAATGACTACGTAAAGATAACATAGACCAAATGGGATTGGTGCCTATAGCTCAGCAGCTAGGGTGCCAGCCACGTGCACTGGAACTGGCGGGTTCGAATCCAGCCTGGGCCTGCCAAACAACAACAACAACTACAACCAAAAAAAAATAGCTGGGCGTTGTGGTGGGTGCCTGTATCTCAGCTATTTGGGAGGCTGAGGCAAGGGAATCGTTTAAGCGATTGAGTTCGCTGAAGAGTTTGAGGGTGCTGTGAGCTGTGTTGCCACGGTACTCTACCCAGGGAGACAGCTTGAGCCTGTCTCAAAACAAACAAAAACCAAATCAAAAAACACAGACCAAATGGTACCCAAAATAAAACTATTCCCAACTAGTGGGCTAGGAAAATACTATGTTGCACTGGCTATTGGCTTTTGGACGTGGCTCTTCAGACTCCAGCTTGTTTATTCAGTCTTAATCTCAGGCTTTAGCAATTATCAGGCTCACTGACAATTCACTGGAGCCTGTTCTCAAGTGAGCACAGGTGGTGGTCTTCCTCAGTATGTGTAGTGAGCAAAGGCTGCATTATTAGCCTTGGGATGCCCAGAGTGTGTCACTTAGATGACTTAGGTGAGATGCCTTCTTCAGTGCAGAAGTTTGTCACATTGTCCTCAGAGAAATGAGGCTAAACAGCACGGGAATAGGCTAAAAGACTTCCACAGGTGGACTGGCAATGCAGATGAGTAAACTTATTAACCAATAATTCTTGGCTATTGCTGAGTAGGACCATAGAGGGCCCTGCTCATTCTCTATGCCTGCCAGAATTCAAACTTTTTAAAATTTGCACAAGCCAAGTGAAGTCCAGTTGGCAACTTCTTAGCTAAAGCACACTCTATCACTAATCAAAGTATCAAGCAAATGCTTTGCTGTGTTGATGTTCCTGGTGCTGCTAAACAAAGCCTGATGTCTTGACCCAAGTGAAGGGTATGCTATATATTATACAGAAGTTTGGGAATGAAAATATGGGTTCTGGAGTTATTGACTGTTCAAGTTCAAATGCCAGTTGTCCACTTATTAGCAAGTGACTTTTTGCCTTTCAGTTGACTTATCTATGTGGAGGCTGATCCTCATGCTGTTACAGGAGTCAGTGAGATAATATGACTCCTTAGGCTTGAATTAACATATAACAAGTCAGATATTTTTGTGTTCCTAAGCTAAGGTGCTGAGAGAAGCTGGCACATTTAGATTCATTGGTCCTACCAGTGAAGTAATGGAAGATGTTCCAGAGCTAAAGAAAATATCTCAAATCAGGGTCTTCAAATTGTTTCACATCCCATTTTAGTTATGAACTTAAACTCAAAGTAAGGACAGCTAAATGAGGAAGGACAACACGGAGAAAAAAACTTATCCCATGTTACTTCCATGGTGTTCCTTACTCTGTTCAGCTCCTGAAAGTCAGGCAAGGAAAGCTCGCATAACGGGAAAGAGAGTTCCAGGGACGCGCTCGGGGTGATCAAGTTCTGCCTTAGGGTTTCCTGCCACGTGTCTAGGGACAGCTCTGATAGTTCACTCTGCCGGTGTCACCTTTTTTTTCTAAAAAATAAATGATGCCAGTATTTCCATGTATAACAGCTCTGCCAAAATGCTCATTGGTTTTTAAGCTAAACAATTTTGGCTTCTCTTCAAATACTCACTAATTTTTATTGGCAGCATGTGAAAGCCTACTTCCCCAGTGGGACAAGCCTAGAGATAGAAAAATATTCCACTCATAGAAGAGAAAAGCAGAATAAGTTCTTTTCAAGTTTAAACCAGGTTAATGGCATGACCTTTGGCAAAACTATTTGAGTAAGGAAATTAGTGTCTGAGTGTCTGCAATGAATGCCTGCCTTCTGAGGACTCCACCTGTTTCTTTTTCTGTCACTTCTGAGGATGGAATCACTCACACTGTGAGCTTCGTGTGTCCTTCTAGGTGGTAAATGATGTTTCAGTATTTTTGTATCAAAGTTGTTAAAACCCTGTTAATAAAGTAATTTCAAGTTTGAAAAAATACCCAGGAAACCAGATTGAAAAAAGAATTTTTTTAATTACAAACCAAGTTTACATATTGTTAAATGGTTACTAAAAGCTCATTTGTAACCACTCCTAACACCAACTAGCAGGACCTCACAGGAGCCGAACTATAGCTTTCCCCCTTCTCCCTGGTAATTTCCAGGATACTGTAGCAGCACAATTATTTAATGTCACATTTAAGGAGAACAAGGACCAATTTATATAAAGTACAAGTGTACATCCTTAAACATTTCACACGAACACACTGCCAAAATGCACCACATCAATGGGCAATGGAGGCCTTAAATTTCTACACAGTTTATTCACCAGCATACTGGTTGAAAATAATTTCTGTCTATGAGGATCAAATGGAATAAGGTATGGAAGTAATGTTAACAC